>QLPM01011469.1:0-15497 GCA_003314695.1 Albatrellus sp. MG142 | reverse complement strand
TAGGTCTGAATGACATCCAGAACAAGTCCAACACTGGTACATGTGTGGGCCAGAATGAGAATGGTTACACAAACAGTTGATCAATGGAGTCTGGATGCAATGATGACAGCAAGGGGGGGGTGAGGGGTGATCGGGGTTAAACCCTTCACAAAGAGGAGACCAACATTCTTTGAAATGGTGGCCTACCTTGCTGCAATTCTGGTAGCAAATTTTCTTGTTGTGATGAGGTCAACTTATTTCAGATTCATCTGCTCCTCCTCTGAGATGGTCAGCAGGTAGAAGGGATGGGGATGGGAGCAGGGGCAAGTCTTGGAAGTCGATCATATGAGGGGTTGTATTGTTGATGTTCCAAATGACAATTTCTTGTTGTAGCTGTTCAAGCTTTAGGCAATGTTTTGTGATGAGCCGATGATGGATAAAGTTGGTGGTTGCTCCACTGTCAAGTAGAGCTTTAACCTCCCAGCTATGCTTCCCTCCATGAGCATGCAATTCAATAGGTATCATGAATGCATTCTGAACTGTTATTCTCAAAAATTCATTGTGGGGGTACATGTTTTTAGTTCACAACCATGTAGCAAGGGGAGAACCAGTCAAAAATCCTCTTCATCTAGAATTGAGCCAGCAAGGCTCCTCCTCTCTTCCAGGGAATATCCTTGGACTAAGCATCACAAGTTCTGTATGCTGAGCCATTAGGTGACATATTTGGGTGGATGTTCAGGTTCTTCTTCATCATCAGTTTCTTCTACTAAAACCACTCTTGAAGATGAAGGTTTAGTGTTTGACAATTGCTTTGGAGTTTGAACTCATCAAACCTTTGCATCGTCCTCTTCTTGGGGTTCTTCCTCATCCCTGACAGTTTGGGTTTTGTTGTTGTATTGAGTCTTCCCCTTGAAGCAGTCATGATTCAGGCAGTTTTTTGCAATATGCCCCTTCTCTTGGCATGTGATACATTTGTTTTCTTCTTGGAGTTTCTTGTGCATTTCAGGAGTGAGGCATCTGAGTTTGGTTTGGTCAACATCCATATTGTCTGGGTGTTGCTCCTTTTTCTTGGTTGCAGTAGTGGTTGGTACGATATTTTTCTTCATGTTTTGATATAGATGGAAGTTGGTATCTATCTGTATGGCTAGTTTGGCAAGGTCAACAAAGGTGGTAGGACAAGGCTCTCTTGAGTATAGTTGCTGGACAAGGGGTTGATTGAGTCCTTGTTCAAAGTACCAGATGAGGTTGATGTCATCCATTACTCCAGCATTGTGAGCAATAGTGAGAAACTCAGTGTGGTATTCAACTGCCATCTTCCCTTTTTGTTTCAACTGCATGAGTTGTGTCATGGCTCTTCTCTGCAGATTTGCATCCTTGAATGAAGTATTGTAAGGGTTCAACACGCAAGTGAGCAGTCGAACACCTAAGACAAATGGTGGAGCCCTAGGCAAAGCCCAAGGTTTGAGAGTGAGTAGAACGAGTAATATAAGCTCCCTAGAATGGGAAGACTTATAGAGACAAGTTGACTTGCTGAAGATCCTGATGACAAGTACGCTGTATTGTACAAGAGGATAAGCTTGGCTTAACCTCGCAATCTGGTACAGTATTTATACAGATGACTTGAGGGCAGGGCTCCCTCCTGTGTGCGGGTGTTCGATGTAAGTAATCCCTTATCCTCCAATAGGATCACAGGGATATGAGTCAGAGATAAGAGTGTAAAAATAGAAGTGAAACAAGTAAGAACAAGTTTCAGGTTAAAAATAGAATGATGAAAGTGAAGGCTGTCTGCCTCATGTATCCAGTGAGGTGGATGAGTCAGAGATAGCAAAAATAGACAAGATAGCAAGAGTAGGATGAAATGTGATGGAATACTGCTTGGTCAAGTGGGAACGATGATGATAACTGATAAGGTGGGTAAGCGGTAAGGTGAAAGGAAAAATAAGTCCTGGTAATCATAACAAGTATCAAGGGCAGTCTCAAATTCAGAGAAGCTGGGGATGGAAGTGTGCATCATTGTTTTGAGGTATGTATCCTTCCATGGCCCTGCAGTCCCTCCCTCCATATAGGAGAGTATGAAGATGATTTTCTGAGTGTCTTTGTGATTCTTGTGTGCATTCATGATGAAGTAAGCTCTGCAGCTGTTCATGAAGGTGTGATATTTGGTTTTGTCTCCATTGAACATCTGGGGATCCTTGACCTCAAGTCCTTTGGATCGAAGTGGTTGTCCAGACATTGTAGAAGGAGCTTGAGGAGGTGCAGGTGGTGGTACTGGTGGTGGATTATATGGAATGAAGGCAGGGGTAGTCAATATTGAGTGTGCAGTGTTGGATAGATGGGTTGATAGGGGGTAAGATGAGAAGGGAAATGGTTCTTCTTGTACTTGGGGTAGGGCTGCTGGTGAAGTTGGTTCTTGTGTGATCTCTCCTTGGGATGAGGTGCAAGATGGTAGTCAGGATAGTTGAGGTGCTGAGGTTGCAAGAGGGTTGTGAGTGTGAGAAGGGAAGTGAAGTACTTTGCCCTCAACAGTTTCCCACTGATTGTTCCTGATATATGTTACAGGTCCTCTGATTCCTGCAATAAGGGATCAACTGGTTCTACTCCAGTGGATACCAGCCGGGAGTGGTTGAACACCTATACACTGAATTGGCAGAGCCTGTTACAACCACCTGGACTTATTTTTCTCTTCACCTTACCACTTACATGCCCTATCAGTTATCATTTCCCTATCACTTACAAAGTGGTATTCCTTCATGTGTTTCATGCTATTCTTGCTATCTCTGACTCATCCACCTCACTGGATACATGAGGTGGATACCCATGACTCCCATTGTTCTATTTTTACTTCAAACTTGTTGTGACTCATCTTATCACTATACTTAGAACCTTATCTCTGACTCATATCCATGTGATCCTATTGGAGGATAAGGGATTACTTACATCAAACACCCATGCACAGGAGGGAGCCCTGCCCTCAAGTTACTTGTATAAATACTGTACCAAGTTGTGAGGATAAGGCAAGCTTATCCTCTTGTACAATACAGCATACTTGTCTTCAGGATCATTAGCAAGTCAACTCATCATTATAAGTCTTTCTCTATAAGACTTATACTACTTGTATACTTGCTCTCAAACCTTGGGCTTCACCTAGGGCTCCACTACTCAACATAGGAGTTTGACTGCTCATCTGTGTGTTGAACCCTGACAGAGCCCTAGGCAAAGCCCAAGGCTGGAGAGTGAATGATGAGGTAAGACAAGTCAAGAGACTTGCAAGACTTAGTAGGATGTGCTGAAGATCCAAGAGTACTAGTTATTACAATTTTTCCCTTCTTTTGCTTACATGATTCCTTTCCTGCTATTCCATATATCCTTGGACTACTATATGTTTTGATCCATACTTACTCAGAGATATCCTGTCAGGGTACAGGGTATTGGACTCATTTCATGTCCACACAGGTGTCTCCATCATCCCTTGATACTGCACACTTATATTTAGCCTGTGTTATTCACCTATGGCAGATATCCCTCATATCCTCATGACTTGTACTTACTTACATGGTATCTTGTTCTCATCTGTTCATCAGTTGTATAAATACTTGACTCATTGGTAGAACAAGCCTTAAGCTTGTTCTCTTGTACTTTACTGCACTCAAATCCAGGAGGCTCTGCCTCATTTACCACTCTCATTGTTCTCAAACCTGGTAGCTCAATGCTAGCCAGTGCTCTGCATATCCTGTTTACTTTGGCCAAGGAACCAGGCTAAGATTTGCCTTTGGAACCACCATTGATCTTGTCATCCTGATAGGACCTTGCTGACTTCCATCATGCTAAGTCCTTACACTAGAACAAGCTTCTTGTCCAAACTTGAGGCTTACAATTGTGGCACCCCCAGTACCCAACCCATTGCCAACATGTATTCACTTTAGCAGCACACAGCAAACCTATCTGTTCATTGCTGATTCATCATTGGGATTTTCAGTACAGTACACCAGAAACAACATCTGGAAACTCACAGTGGACTCCAGATATATTGTTGACACATCAAAAGGAGTTTCCCACTCTTGAAAAGATACCAGAACATCTCCTAGGCCCAGCACCATCAGCACCCATGCTAATCCCAGAACTTAGAATGTCAAACCAAACCTGGGACCAACTAAAGGTCAACAAACCTACTGAATTTCATGGCAATTGTGCCAATTTTAGGAGCTTCCTCATTTCCACCACCCTTTATATCAACAGCATGGGACCCAATGCTACTGATATGTCCAAAGTCACTTTCATGCTGACTTATATGACCAAAGGAATGGCTCTTCAATGGAAGAACTACTATATCAAGGAATTCCTAATGAAAGATGACCCAGTTCATCACTCATGGTTGGAATACCTGGATCTACTGAACACTTCATTCAGAGATGACAACCACATGAGCAAGGCCTTAGCCAAGCTCAACAACCTCCACCCCAACCCAAAGACCACTGTTGACTCATATATGGAGTGGTTCTTGCAACTTGTTTCTGAAGCAGGGATCAAGGAAGATCCCACCATCATTGCTTTCTATCAAAGAGGTCTACCCAAGTACATCAATGACACTATTTGTATGATGACTGACATCCCCAGCACCATGGCCCCCTTCCAACAAAAGGTTGCCATCATCATCAACAATCACTATCACTATCACTGGGAAGCCTTGAAATGAAAGCAACCCTTCCAACCATTCATGTCCAAGCAGAAGGACAGTGATGCCATGGTGTTACAATTTTTCCCTTGTTCTACTTACTTACTTCCTTTCTCATTGCTCTGGATATCTTCAGACTACTATATGTTCTGATCCACGTTAACTTGGAGATCCCCTGTCAGGGCACAGGGTATTGGACTTGTTTCACTTTACACAGGATTCCCCATCATCCCTTGATACTGCGCACTTACTCATCCTGTGTTATCTGCCTATGGCAGATATCCCTCTTATCTCTATGACTCATTTGGACTTGCATGTACTTACAAGGCATCTGGTTCCCATCTACTCAATATCTGTATAAATACCTGACTCTTTGGTAGAACAAGCCTTAAGCTTGTTCTCTTGTACTTTACCATACTCAAATCCAGGAGGCTCTGCCTCAACTACTGCTCTCATCGTTCTCCAACCTGGTAGCTCGACGCTAGCCAGTGCTCTGCTCACCTCATGTACTTCAGTCAAGGAACCAGGCTAAGCTTCACCTTTGGAACCACCAACTTATCCTGTATCCTGATAGGACCTTGCTGACATCTGTCACATTAAGTCCTTACACATGGATGTTGATGGGGTAAAGGCAAGAGTTGCCCTTAAACCCCTAACTGAAAAAGAACAACAACAGATGCATGAAGAAAATCAATGCTTTGCATGCAGGGAGAAGGGCCATATGGCCAAAGACTGCAAGAAGCAACCCAACCACCCCACTGAGTGGAAGCCTTGCTCTTCCAAGGTAAAGTCAACTGACCAACAAGATATTGCCTCAGAATCTGAACCTGAAAAGCCAAAGAAGGAGTCCTCTCGAAAGGCTCAAAAGTCTAAGGCAACCATCACATCAGATGCTGATGAAGAATCCAATGACAGTGAACCACCAAGGTACTCATCTGCCAAGGTACTCATCTGCCAAGGCCAAGAAAGTCATCACAAGGAAAGACCTCAGTGACTTCATGAAGACACTCACCCAGGAAGAGAGAAAAGAATGGATGGAAGGGCATATGGAGGATTTTTAGACAGTCTGGTCCCAGCTACATGGTTCCAGACTAAAGCCATGTACCTCAAATGCAAATTTGCTCACACCTCTTCTGCTAATAGAAATGCATTCATATTACCAGTTGAGATCCATTCACAATGGGGAAAGCATAGCCACCACAAAGAAGCCCTCCTAGATAGTGGAGC
This sequence comes from Albatrellus sp. MG142, assembly GCA_003314695.1. Classification (NCBI taxonomy): domain Eukaryota; kingdom Fungi; phylum Basidiomycota; class Agaricomycetes; order Russulales; family Albatrellaceae; genus Albatrellus; species Albatrellus sp. MG142. The sequence goes on along the minus strand of QLPM01011469.1, from coordinate 9,619 downwards.
AACAATTAACATCATCAGTTCAAAGCTCACTAAAGAACTCCACCTCTGCCTCATCCCACTCAGAAAGCCCATTATGATCTGTAACATTGACAACACTAGCAATGTTAGTGGAAATGTCACCCACCATGTTCAAATCTCCATGAAATGAAGGTTGGTATACACAAGGAGGTCATCAATTTCCTAGTTGCCAACATTGTACATGACAAAATCGTACTTGGATATCCCTGGATGCAGAAACACAATCCGATGATCAACTGGCTCAAGCCATATCTACAGTTCAAAGACTGCCCCCCTGTATGCCAACTTTCCCTTGATGACCAATGGGAATGTGCAATCCAACCTGCTGCTGACTTCAAAGCCAGAAAAAGAAGAAACCCATGCCAGGGATACAATCCCAAATCCAAGCATATCCATGGCATCAATGACAAAGGAACTGAACACTCTCTTTGCTGATTCATCACCCACTCTCTGCTCCCAGCTATTGACTTCAATGATGGAGATGAGTTATACCTAGCTGTCCCATCAGAAGAATCTTGCAGCACCACCAAGTCCACAGAACTAGTGGCTGCTGAAAACATGAAAAAGGACAAGAAAACAGTTGAAGAAATGGTACCAGCCCAATACCTGGAATATTGCAAAGTCTTCAAGGAAGAAGCATCTCAATCCCTACCCAGTTTCACCAAGTGGGATCATCGCATCAAACTCAAACCAGACACAGTACCAGAAAACAACTGTAAGGTGTATCCCCTGTCTCCCAGTGAACAAATGGTCTTGGATGAATTCCTCAAAGACATGCTCAATTGAGGATACATCTGACAATTGAAATCCCCTTTTGCATCCCCCTTCTTCTTCATCAAGAAAAAGGATGGCAAACTTTGACCCATCCAGGACTATTGCCAACTGAACAGCATGACAATCAAGAACCAGTATCCTCTCCCACTTATCTCTGACATTGTTGACAACCTGAAGAATGCCAAAATCTTCACCAAGTTCAATGTTCAATGGGGATATAACGATATTTGTATCAAAGAGGGAGATGAGTGGAAAGCTGCATTCAAAACAAACTGTGGAATGTTTGAACCACTGGTGATGTTTTTCAGTCTTATGAATTCTCCTGCCACATTCCAAGCCATGATGAATGACACTTACAAAGACCTCATTGAAACAGGCTGTGTCTTCATATACATGGATGACATCCTCATTGCTATGGAATCCCTGGTAGAACATCACTGACTTGTTAAACTGGTATTACAATGCCTTCAGAACCACCATCTGTTCCTTAAACCAGAGAAATGTGAATTCAAGAAATCAGATGTTGAATATCTTGGAATGCATCTCAGCCAAGGAATCATCACCATGGACCCAATCAAATTGAAAGGACTTGCAGAATGGCCAACCCCAAAGAACCTCAAAGAAGTACAAGGTTTCCTAGAATTTACCAATTTCTATTGTCGCTTCATTCAGAACTTTGCCAAAATCACTAAACCACTCAATGAACTCACCTGCAAGGATAAAGCCTGGGAGTGGGGACCTGGACAACAATTGTTGTTCAAAATGCTCAAAGATTGCTTCATGGAATCCCCAGTCCTTATCTAGCCCAACACCAACCAACCTTTCAGAATTGAATGTGACACCTCCAAATTTGCATGTGGAGGAGTTCTGTCTCAAAGAGGAGATGATGGTATCTGGCACCTGGTTGCATATATGTCCAAATCCTTCATAGAAGCTGAACACAACTATGATATCTACAACAGAGAACTCTTGGTGATCATCCAATGTCTAGAAGAATGGTGACACTACCTCGAAGGCTCCCTGCATACCATTGAAATCCTATCTGACCACAAGAATTTAGAAATCTTCAAGGAAGCCAAAAAGCTGTCTCAATGACAAGCCTGATGGGCTCTCTATCTCACTCAGTTTGATTTCAAAATTACACACATTGCAGGCAATAAGGCTGGCAAGCCTGACACCCTATCCTGCCACCCTGACCATGACTCTGGAGATGCTGACAATGAAGATCAGATCTTACTCCCAGACACCCTCTTTGCTCATGCTACTCAGGAAGATTTCGAAAGGCCAACAGAATATGACATCTTGATATCAGATTTCCTGCAAAATGTTCAAAAGGCTCAACAAGATGATCCTGCACTTACAGACATCATTGGATTCCTTAGTGCAAACAAAGGGTCACCTATGAAAATGACACTGTAAAAGGATTGGAGTATCACAGATGGTTTACTCTTCTTCAGAGGCAAGATCTATATTCCCCCTGTTGAAGAACTCCATTGCAAAGTTATGGCCATGTTCCATGATGGATCTACTGCAGGTCATCCTGGATGATTGAAAACCCTGGAAGGAGTATCAAAATAGCATTATTGGATTGGTATGAGGAAATTTGTATTTGACTTTGTTGACAGTTGTGCTGTCTGCCAGTTGACCAAAAACCTACCAAACCAACTCAAAGTCCCTCTCATGCCAATTCCACCACAATCTGACACTCTTCCATTCTCTACAGTCTCCATGGATTTCATCATGGATCTTCCCAAATCCAATGGCTATGATGCCATTGTTGTTTTGTCAATCACAGTGTAACCAAAGCAATGGTCATAGTCCCCTGTCACACCACAATCACTGTGGAACAAATGGCTCAAATTTACTGTGATCATGTGTGGAAGCACTTTGGCCTTCCCACAAAGCTTATATCAGACCATGGAATGCAATTCACTGCTGCATTCACATCTGAACTTTGTCACATCCTCCAGATCCAACAGGCTATGTCTACAGCCTATCATCTGCAAACCAATGGTCAAACAGAACATTTGAACCAAGAACTGGAGCAATTCCTCCGTGCATATACCTTGATCCAGCAATCTGACTGGTCTCAGTATCTATCCACTGCAGAATTTGCTCATAATTCCCATTATCATGCTACAATCAAGATGTCACTGTTCTTCACTCTCATGGGTTATGAACCCTTATCTGTACCTATCCCAACTTCACCTGACTCCACCCTACTATCCAATTGGATCATGGAACTGTCACAACTCTGACAAAATTAAAGCAGCACAACTCCTTGTGCACAATGATTGGATGGACAATACTCCATTCCCATCATATCAAGTTGGTGATCAAGTTTGGCTTGAAGGTAAACACCTTCACACCCTCTTGCCCTCCCTGAAACTTGCCCCTCGCTGATATGGACCATTCCAAATCATGGACATCATCAACCCAGTTGCTTATTGCTTATTGCTTCCTGGTCACTGGTCAACATGCATCCACCCTGTTTTCCATGCATTGCTTCTTGCTCCATATAGGGAAACTGCTGCACATGGTCCAAACTTCACCCGACCTCTCCTGGACCTAATTGAAGGTGATGAACACTTCAAAATCAAAAGAATCAAAGACCACCACCTATTCTGTAATCAACCCCAGTTCCTGGTTAAATGGCTTGGTTACCTGGCTTCAGAAAACCAATGGCTCCCATGATTGGAATTAGAAGCTCATGCTTTGGACCTTTTAGCTGCCTTTGAACAGCTCCACCCAACTCTGGAATCTTCTAGATGCCATGGATGTTGTTGTTAAAAGGAGGGGGTAATCATTCCATCTTTCCCCAGAACTTTACAGCTCTAAACCATCCTCACCACATAAACCACTTTTCAAATCACCTTCCATCTTCCAACCATCTCCAACAATGTCTTCCTCCTCCAGCCCCACCCTGCCCAACCTCAACATCTTTGACTGCCTCACTAATGAGTACATCAGGAGCATTGAGAACTATCACCAGATCATGCTTGAAACACTGGGGCATAGGTCCATCAACACATTTAGGATGCAAGAAAGGACCATCATGTATGATGCCAGAGGTCCTCTTGCCAAATTCTGCACCTTGCCATCTTACAAACAAGCCAAGAGAGCTGAAAAAGCTCTGGTGGGAGTAGAGGAATGCAGGGCAAGTGCCATCCCATACACATCCATTCAGCCTGACCATGCCTCACTTCCACCATCCTTGCCACCTACCTGCCCCCTCACCCCAGTCCTCCCTGTCCCACCCCACCTATCCACACCCCCACTCTGATCTGAGGTTCCCAGTGACACCCTGGTATTCTCTCCTCATCTGGATGATGATATTGACCTGGGACCTACATCACCCCCAGCTGCTGAACAAGAAGGACTCCCGAGTGAGTCTTCTGAACCATCAAGTGGTCTGTATGACACACCAGATGGTCAGAATGACAAAGCAGGAGTACACCCTTGCTTCAGTGACCTGGATCCAGACTATTTGTTCCATGTCCTCATCACCCTACATCACACCCCAGACACCACCACACCTGACCTGGTCCTCACACCAGGAGGGAAGAACTATGCAAACCTCATGTATAAAGTGGAGCTGGTACTCAGTAAACACCTGCAAGAAATCCCAGAGCTGGAGATCAACCTCCATCACACCCTACTCTGCCCTCATGCAAGGGAAACCTTTAGCTGTGCCTGTCACCATCTCAGGGTCAAGGGTATCACATGATATCAAATGGTACCAAGACTGGTCCAATTGTGTCAAAAGGCTCACAGCATTCAAAACTCATGTTGATGCTCTCCTGTCTCAGAGACATCATGAAAAGGCTGAGATAGCCAATCAACTTGTCAATGTGGATGCCTACAGATGTTTAATCCCATTCCTTGCAACCCCTCATATGATTGACTTCCAAGACTTGCCCCCACTTCCATCCCCATCCCTCCTACCTGCTGATCATTTCAGAGGGGGAGCAGATGAATCCAAAACTAGTTGACCTCATTGCAACAAGAGAATCCACTGCTGGAACTGCAGCAAGGTAGGTCATCATTTCAAAGAATGTTGGTCCCCTCTCTGTGAAGGGTTTAACCCTGACCATCCATCACCACCTCCTCACTGTCATCACCATGTTCAAATACCCTTGATCAACCACCTTTGTGACCAATCCCACTCTGGCCCCCATACATACCAATGCTGGACTTGTTTGGACTGTCACTCAGACCTTCATCTTGGTAATCATTCCATTGATTGTTGTCATAACCATCACTCACCCATCCCTGACTATATGGACTATGACCTCAACATGGCAGACAACTACAATTAGAGGCTGGGACATCCTCTGGGTAACCAGGGGGTAATGTTACAATTTTTCCCTTCTTTTGCTTCCTTGATTCCTTTCCTGCTATTCCATATATCCTTGGACTACTGTACATTTTGATTCATACTTACTCAGAGATATCCTGTCAGGGCACAGGGTATTGGACTCATTTCATATCCAGACAGGTGTCTCCATCATCCCTTGATACTGTGCATTTATATTTAGCCTGTGTTATTTGCCTATGGTGGATATCCCTCATATCCTCATGACTTGTACTTACTTACATGGTATCTTGTTCTCATCTGTTCATCAGTTGTATAAATACTTGACTCATTGGTAGCACAAGCCTTAAGCTTGTTCTCTTGTACTTTATTGCACTCAAATCCAGGAGGCTCTGCCTCATTTACCACTCTCATTTTTCTCAAACCTGGTAGCTTGATGCTAGCCAGTGCTCTGCATATCCTGTTTACTTTGGCCAAGGAACCAGGCTAAGCTTCACCTTTGGAACCACTGTTGATCTTGTTATCCTGATAGGACCTTGCTGACTTCCATCATGCTAAGTCCTTACACTGGTGATTGTACAAGAGGATAAGCTTGGGGCTTATCCTTACAGTGAGTTACACATTATATACAAGGAACTTGAGGGTGGGCATCCCTCCATTGTGTGGGTGGTTGTAAGGGTTTAACATGCAGTTGAGTGGTCAAACACCTATACAACAAGTTGGCAGAGCTCTAGGCAAAGCCCAAGGTTGGAGAGCAAGTAGATGAGGTAAGACAAGTTGAAAGACTTGCAGAACTTAGTAAATGTGCTGAAGGTCTAAACTGTACTGGTGATTGTACAAGAGGATAAGCTTAAGGCTTATCCTCACAGCAAGTTACATGTTATATACTGAGAAGCTTGAGGGCAGATGTCCCTCCTGTGTGTGGGTAAGTTGTACAGTAACCCCTTATCCTCCAATAGGATGTCAGGAGTGCAAGTCAGAGATAAGTGAGGTGGAATAGAAGAGAATGAGATGGAATGAGTATGAGATATGATGGGAGGAATACCACTTGGTAAGTGATAAGGGTTAATAAGATAAATGGATGGATGATAAGCAATAGAGTAAAAGAGAAATTAGTCCAGTGCATTCATAACATCACCCCTTTCCTACCCAATTGCTGCCTCAGCAATTAGTTGAAGTCATTGGCATTGTTCATCTCATAGTCCATAGGATCTTGGGATGTGGTAGCAGTATCAGCATACGAGCACCCTAGACCATGAACACTGTGAAATAGATCTGAACTGCACCCTCTGCAGAACTTGCAGTTGTAGATGCACGGTCCGCTGTGTGTGCGTTGGCATAGACAAGTAAATAGAGGGTGGAACTTTGAGCGAGGATGAGAGGGGGTAGATGGCTGATGTGGATGGAAGTTGGCATGGCATGGTGCTCTACACTCTTGCCACCTATGCCCTACCTTGTTGCAATTGAAGCAATGAGTAGGCTTGCATTTAGGTCTTTTGGGGTGGTTTTCTTTCTCTGAGTCATCAGCCCCTCCTCTGATGTGGATAGCTGGCTCTGGTGATGAGGGTGAAGAGGAAGGAGGCATGTTGTTGTGAAGATTGGTAAAAGAGGTAAGAGGGGCAGGTGGTACCGAGATGACTTCTGGCAGGTTAATGTGATAGGGTGTGGTGAGGTAAGGTAGCATGCACAACTCAGCATCTGCATTGACCAGTCTATTGGCGATCTCTTGTGCCTCCCAAGTCCTCTGATTCGCAAGCTCATTGAGGCAGGTGATAAGCAAGTCAAGGTTAGACAGGCAATGATAGTAGTCTCAATATCGCACTATGTCAGCTGTCAATCCTCTATCATGACAATGAATTAGCGCCCTTTCCACCCTGATGCTACTGTCATGATCAACCAGGATTTGATGGAAGGGAGGTGAGAGCTCGATGTCTTGATGCAAGGGTCCTGGGAGGACCGGCTTTGCAAACTGTTTTACTTTGAAGAACTGGCCATCTTAGATGACCAGATCTGATGGGATTCTATCAGGGGTATGGTGCAGCTTGCCCAGTATGTCCATGATAAAATTGGCTGGTAGTTCATCAAAGGTCGGGCCAGGTGCAGGTAGGTATGGGGTAGAGGAGCATGGTGGTGGGATGGGTAGGGGCAAAGGCAAGGGGATTTCTGGCCCAAGGTCAATATTGGTGTCAAAGTTGGGCATGTTTATGCAGGGAGATGGCAGAGTGGGTTGAGAGGGTGTTGGTGAGGGAGGTAACTCCACAGGAACATAGGGAGGAGTGTCAGAGTGTTGAGAGGGTGGTGTGCCAGGGGGTGTGTCAGATTCATACCCATGCGGGTAATGATGGTGGTTGAGGATGAGCTCCTCAGGGTTGTCAAAGTCAACTGGGATGTTTTTGAGACTCAGGACAGGGGAGGGAAGAGGGTCACCATATAGATTCATCCTCTCCTCCTGTTCTTCCTTTGCCTCTGCTTCTAATAGGGCAAGTGGGTTGTCTGGGGTTTGCATTGGCATTTCTTCTGCTATAGTGAAGAGGTGGTCAGTGGGCATGGGAGAACTATGAAGCATTGCTTTGAATCATTCGATAGCTTCTTCCAGTAGCACTAAGTTTGAGCCTCTAGTGACTTCTTCTTCAGGCAAGTCAGTGTCTTCACCTGCCTGTAGCCATTCTGCTGTGGTGAGGAGGATGTGTAGTTGTCCATTGATGAAGGTGTGGGGGTAGTCGAACATCAGGGGTGGGGATGGTGTGTCAGCCATTGGAATGAGTTGGAGGGAGAGTGGTATTGGTGAGAGTTCCAGGGTGGTAGGTAAGAGCAGTGAGAGTGAGAAAGAGCTGTGAGGACAAGGGAAAGTAAGAAATCACCCCCCCCTATTTAACATTGATGACCTCATCGAGAAGTAGCAGGGCAGAGGGTTGGGGAGGTGGCAGTGGGGTGGGTCATGTGAAAAGAAGCAACTAGATCCGGTGCTGATTGAAGCTCTGCAGCAGGTAACCATTGGTCATCTGCTGATGGATAACCCAACCAGTGCACGAGGTAGTGGAGCTTGTTACAGATATAGTGTGAGTCAAGAATAGACTCAACTTTGAAGTGTTCATCTCCTGTGATAAGGTCAGGAGGAGGGTGGAGGTAGTTGGGGCTGTGTGCAATGGTTTCTTTGTAAGGGGAAAGGAAAGATCCATGAAAGACTGGGTGAATCTTCCAGGAAGAAGGAAGTGTAAGGTGGAATGTAACTGGGTTGACTATCTTGGATGTGACAAAGGGTCCATGACATTGGGGTGTGAGTTTAGCTGATGGATAGAAGGTGGAAATGTGCTTCCCTTCTAACCAAACCAAGTCACCTTCCTTGTAGGGAAGAGAGGGGATGTTATTGACCCAATGGCGATGGGCAATAAGCTGTGCAGCTGTTATGTCATCTTGGAGTTGTGATAAGGCAGAGAGGCAGTCTTGGACTGCAGGGACAGGGGTGGAGTCAAAAGAACAAGGAAACAAAATAGGGTGGAAGCCCATGAGGGCAAAGAAGGGTGAGGAATTTGTGGTGGAATGAATATGAGTATTGTGAGCAAATTCAGCATTAATAAGGTGATCCGCCCAATCAGATTGACAGGTGTTGCAGTATGCATGTAGGTACTGTTCCAGCTCTTGATTGAGTCATTCTGTTTGTCCATCTGTTTGAGGATGATAGGCCATACTCATAGTCTGTTGGATAGAGAGCAGTTGACAGAGTTCTCTTGTGAATCAGGTGGTGAATTGGGTCCCTCTGTTGGATATCAATTTGGAGGGAAGGCCAAAGCATCTCCAAATGTTGGTGTGGTAAAGGGAGGTGGTTTGTTCAGCCATTATTGTTGAGTTACATGGTGTGATGACAGTTGCTTTAGTGACATCATGATTGATGAAAACAGCTATGGCATTGAAGCCATTTGATGGTGGGAGTTCAGTGATAAAGTCCATGGAAACTGTGGAAAAAGGGGTAGCATTTTCTTCTGGCAGAATAGGTGATAACAGGGTATGTGGGCAATTGGGGAGGTTCTTTGTTGATTGACAGGTAGCACATCCATCAACATAGTTGTTACGATTTTTCCCACTTTACTTGTTCATTACTTACTTGTTTCGTTTCTCGATTGTCCCGGATATCTTCAGACTACTATACGTTCTGATCCGTATTTACTCAGAGATCCCCTACTAGGGTACAGGGTATCGGACTTGTTTCATCTTCACACAGGTTCCCATCATCCCTGACTGCGCACTTATCATTAGCCTGTGTTATCTGCCTATGGCAGATATCCCTCCTATCTCATGACTTGTTCTGACTTCTCTTTACTTACATGGTATCTTGTTCGCATCTGTTCTACTTCTGTATAAATACTTGACTCGTTGGTAGAACAAGCCTTAAGCTTGTTCTCTTGTACTTTACCGTTGATGCGCAGGGCACGCATATTCGCACGGAATTTACGCACGGTATTTTCGCGACACTGCGTACGACAATTCTCGCGCTCGAGGGCCACGCTCAACAAT
>QLPM01011372.1:0-16637 GCA_003314695.1 Albatrellus sp. MG142 | reverse complement strand
CAAGCCTTAAGCTTGTTCTCTTGTACTTTACCGTACTCGAATCCAGGAGGCTCTGCCTCAACTACCGCTCTCATCGTTCTCCAACCTGGTAGCTCGACGCTAGCCAGTGCTCTGCTTATCTCGTTTATCTCGGCCAAGGAACCAGGCTAAGCTTCGCCTTTGGAACCACTGAATTATCCCGTATCCTGATAGGACCTTGCTGACATCCGTCACGCTAAGTCCTTACACCCACCTTCTCTGAATTCAAAGCAGCCCTTGACACCTTGTTCAAGGACACAAACCTACAGAAGAGGGCTATGACACAACTCACACAGTTAAAACAAAAAGGAAAGATGGCAGATGAATATCATGCTGAGTTCCTCACCATCACTCATGATGCCGGAGTAACAGATGATATCAATCTCATCTGGTACTTCGAACAAGGACTTAACCAACCCCTTGTTCAGCAACTGTATTCCAGGGAACTTTGCCCCACCACCTTCGTCGACCTTGCCAAGCTGGCAATACAAATGGATACCAATTTCCATCTGTATTAAAACATGAAGAAGAACATTGCACCTACTACCACCACTACCAAGAAGAAGGAGTGACACCCAGATGACATGGACATCAATCAAACCAAGCTCAGACATCTTACCCCTGAGAAACTCCAGGAAGAAAACAAATGTGTCACATGTTGGGAAAAGGGACATATTGCAAAGGATTTCCCAAACCACAACTGCTTCAAAGGGAGGACTCCATATAATGGCAAGACCCAAACCATCAGGAATGAGGAAGATCCCCAAGAGGAGGACAATGTGAAGGTTTGAAGGGTTCAAACTCCAAAGCAACAGCCAAACCCTAAACCTTCATCTTCCAGAGTGGTTGTGGTGGAGGAGACAGATGATGAAGAACCTGAACACCCACCTGAATATGCCACCAAAAGGCTCAGCATACAAAATCTGCAATGCCTAGTCCAAGGACACTCCTTGGAAGAGAGGAGGAGTCTTGCTGGCTCAATCTTAGATGAGGAGGATTTTTAATCAGTTTGCCCCTTGCTACATGGTTGCAAACTAAAAACATGTACCCCCACAATGAATTTTTGAGAATAACAGTTTAAAACATGTTCATGATCCCTATTGAACTGCTTACTCATGGAGGGAAGCATAGCTGGGAGGTTAAAGCTCTGCTTGATAGTGGAGCAACCACCAATTTTATCCACCATCAACTCGTCACTAAACATCACCTAAAACTTGAGCAGCTCCCACAAGAAATCATTGTCTGCAATGTCAATAACACAGAAAATGTCCTAGGATGAATCGAATACAAATTTTACCTTTCCATGAAGGTGAATGGACACCTAGAGGTTGTCTGCTTCCTTGTCTCCAACCTAGGACACAATGATATCATCCTGGGTCACACATGGCTGAGAAGACACAACCTGGCCATCAATTGGCAAAAACCCACCCTTGTTTTTGCTCATTGTCCACCTTCTTGCCAGTTATCTCTCACTAAGAAATGGCAGGCACATGACCTGACAAAGCCAAAATGGTAGGAAGGAAAAGACAGAAGAAGACTGTACAATTCATGCAATTACCAGAGAAATACAAGCAAATGATCACCAAAGAAATATAAGAATACTGGAACCTGGAAGAAACATGGAAGACCACTATGGCCATGACTCTAGCAGCAGCAGAAAATGTCAAAAAGGAAATGAAAACACTTGAGGAACAAATCCCACTTGCCTACTTACCCTGGAGAAAGGTCTTCGAGGAAGCTGCCTGTCATGAACTTCCCCCATCCCACAAATGGGATCATGTGATCAACCTTAAGCCAGATGCCAACCCTGAGAATAACTGCAAGGTTTATCCCTTAAACCTCAAAGAACAGAAAGTGCTGGATGCCTTTCTCAAAGACATGCTAGAACAAGGGTACATTCGAGAATTGCAATCCCCATTCACCTCTCCCTTCTTCTTCATCAAGAAGAAAGATGGGAAACTCCACCCCGTCCAAGATTATCAGCAACTGAACTCCCTAACAATCAAAAACCAATACCCACTCCCACTTATCTCTGATGTCATTGACAAACTCAAGGACACTCGATACTTCACCAAATTCAACGTCCATTGGGGTTACAACAATGTCTGAATCAAGGAAGGTGATGAGTGGAAGGCAGCCTTCAAAACCAACAGGGGAATGTACAAACCCCTTGTTATGTTCTTTGGTCTTATGAATTCTTCAGTGACCTTCCAAGCTATGATGAACAAGATGTTCAAAGACCTCATTGAGACTGGTAAAATCTTCATCTATATGGATGATATCCTCATCGCCATGGCCACCTTGGAAGAACACAGGAAACTCATTCAACAAGTCCTACAATGCCTCCAAGATAATCATCTCTTCCTCAAACCAGAGAAATGCGATTTTGAACAAGAAGAGGTCAAGTATCTTGGGATGTGCCTCCACTATGGGCAACTAGCGATGGACCTGATTAAACTCAAGGGAATTCAAGACTGGCAAGCTCCCAAAAATCTCTGTGAAGTTCAAGCTTTCCTAGGGTTTGCAGGTTTCTATCAACAGTTTATCCATAACTTCTCTCAAATCACTAGACCTCTCAACAATCTCACAAAGAAAATGTGTCCATGGCAATAGAAGAAAAATCATTCCAGACTCTTAAAACATGCTTTATGGAAATGCCAATCCTCATCCAACCTGATCCAACCACTCCTTTCCACCTTGAATGTGACACCTCAAAAATGGCATGTGGAGCAGTTCTCTCGCAAAAGGGAGATGATGGACTCTGGCACCCCATCACCTTCATGTCTAAATCCTTTATTGAAGCTGAAAGGAATTATGATATTTATGACAGAGAACTCCTCACCATCATCAAAGCATTGGAAGAATGGCATCACTACCTTGAAGAATCTCCCCACACAATTGAGATCCTTTCAGACCATAAAAACCTGAAAGTCTTCAAAGAGGCTCACAAGCTATCCCAATGACAGGCTCGCTGGGCCCTCTATCTCACCTGCTTTGACTTCTCTATCACCCATGTTGCAGGGAAAAGCACAGGAAAACCAGATGCCATGTCCAGACAACCAGACCATGATTCAGGAGATCATGATAATGAAGATTGTATTCTCCTACCCTCATCTGTTTTTGCTCATTCTATGACCCTCATCCTGAATGACTCCAAGTTACTTCAACAGGTCAAGTACTGTCAATCATTAGATGGAGAGATACTAGATGTTCTCTGATCTATACAAGCCAATGCCCCCAGTCCCATGACACATACCCTCCTCAAAAACTGGGCCATTCATGACGGACTTGTCTTCTACTCTGGATGCCTTTGTATTCCTAATGACCTTGACCTCTGAAGAGATTTAGTCCAGTTACACCACGACATGCCCTCTGCAGGACATCCTGGCCAAGTTAAGGCTCTTGACTTGGTCCAGTGTTCGTTCTGGTTGATGGGAATGTGCAAATTTGTTTATGACTATGTTGATGGATGCACTACCTGTCAATCGACAAAAAACCTCTGCAATTGCCCACACACTCTGCTATCACCTATTCCACCAGAAGAAAATGCCACTCCCTTCTTCACAATCTCTATGGACTTTATCACCAAACTTCCACCATCAAAAGGATTCAATGCCATTGCTGTTTTCATTGATCATGATGTTACTAAAGCAACAGTCATTGCACCATGCAATTTGACAATAACAGCAGAACAAACCACTTCCCTTTATCACACCAATGTTTGGCCTCATTTTGGCCTCCCCTCTAAACTGATATCTGATAGAGGGACCCAATTCACTGCCTCCTTCACCAAAGAACTTTGTCAACTCCTCTCCATCCAACAGGCCATGAGCATGGCCTATCACCCTCAAACAGATGGACAAATGGAGCGACTCAACCAAGAACTAGAACAGTACCTACATGCATACTGCAACACCCACCAATCTGACTGGGCAGATCATCTTATCAATGCAGAATTCACCCATAATACTTGTATTCACTCTACTATGAACTCTTCACCCTTCTTCACCCTTATGGGCTTCCACCCTGTTTCATTTCCTCATTCCTTCAACACCACCTGTTGCGAACCTAACATTGGCCATGTACCACTAGTATTTTTCTTTTCCTTTTCCAACCACTCGATCACAGGTTACGTACTATATACGTCAACATCCACACACATCCAACACGATGACCACACATGCATCATGCATTTGGCATCTTCCATTGTACGGAACCTCTGCCTAGAACTTGTTGGCATATGCCGCTTCCTTTAGAACCTTCGTATGTGACTCGGTTATTGCTTCTACTTCTAAACCCTGTTACACTGCCTTCTTCACCACGCGTTTACTGCAGATGCTGCACATCCTTCCTATATTCCATCTACCCTGGAATGCTGGGCATACTTGTATTCCCTCACTTGTCTTCCCCTCGTTCTGTCATACTTTGTTCCCTGTTTATTTTCACTACCTTGTTTCACTTCTTATTGACCCACACGCATACTCCGGACATCCCTTGACTCATAGCTCCACTCACATGTGATGCCACCCTACTACAATGGCCTTACGCCGTTTACTATGTTTCACTTCTACTTACTGACATACATGTACTCATATGGTATGCTGTTCCCATGTACCTATAGGTATATAAGCTTGGTCCTCTCATAGTAGAGTCCCTAAACTTGTTTTATTGTATCTTACCTGGTACTAGACTAGCCAATACCAGCTCACTTGTGTCATACTCCATTTGTCCTGACAAGGCATCATCATACCTCGTCCTCACCAGCTTATACTTGAACTCTGCTACTCAGTCCTCTTCTATAGGGGAATCCTTGCTCATACTAGCAAGCCACCAACGTCCTGAGCATACTCTGCCACTCAATAGGATTCCGGCTGCACGTACGTGTGCTGAACCCTTACACCACCCCTGTTCCTGCAGTCCAAGACCACCACTCTGCTCTATCACAACTTTGAGATGACATAACAGCTGTGCAGCTTATCACCCATTGTCATTGGGTTGATAATATTCCTTCTCTCCCATACAAGGAAGGTGACTCAGTTTGGTTAGAAGGGAAGCATCTCTTGACCTTTTTACCCATCAGCTAAACTCACACCCTGACATCATGGACCCTTTGTCATCTCCAAGATTGTCAACCCAGTTACATTCCATCTCACTCTCCCTTCTTCCTGGAAGATTCACCCAGTCTTCCATGGATCTTTCCTTTCTCCTTACAAAGAAACCATCACACATGGACCCAACTATCTCCATCCACCTCCTGACCTTATTGCAGGAGACAAGCATTTTGAAGTCAAGTCTATTCTTGACTCATGCTACATCTGGAATAAGCTCCACTATCTCATACACTGGTTGGGCTATCCATCAGCAGATGACCAATGGTTACCTGCTGCAGAGCTTCAATTGGTGCTGGATCTAGTTGCTTCCTTTCACACAAACCACCCCACAGCTGCCTCCCCAACCCTCCACCCTACTCCTTCTCAATGGGGTCGTCAACATTAATATTTCTACCTTTCCCTATCCTCACATCTCTTTCCACCCTCATCACTCTTACCTACCAGCCTGGAACTCTCACCCTTACCACTTTCCCTTCAACTCATACCCATGGCCAACACACCATCCCTGCCCTTGATGTTCAATTACCCTCATACTTTTGTCAACAATCAGCTACACATTTTGTTGACAGCTGCAGAATGGTTGCAAGCAGGAGAAGATGCTGACCTGCCTGAAGATGAGGTTGCCAGAGGCTCAAGTCTGGCCTTACTCAAGGAAGCCATTGAACACTTTGAGTCAAGGCTCCATAGTTCACCCACACCTACTGACCACCTCTTCACCATTGCTGAAGAAACACCAATGCAAACCCCAGACAATGAATTATTATTGGTTGTCCTCATCTCATCTTGAGTGAGGCCTCATCCTGAGTCATTCCCACTGTTTTTTGTCCAACATTCTATCTATTTCTTTGCATTCTAACTCATTCCACTTTGCTCCACTCTGCTTTGCTCGCTGTGATGAGTAGAAGACACACAAGCACTCCACTCTGACTTTGAGTTGCTCTAGGGAAGCTCCACTTCCACCTTGGTCTCTCCAACCAGTCTGCTTTTCAACAGGACATGGTCTTGACAATCTCAATCCATACTTACTCAGAGATCCCCTGTCAGGGTACAGGGTATTGGACTCATTTCATATTCACACAGGTTTCTTCATCATCCCTTGATACTGCACACTTATATTTAGCCTGTGTTATCCACCTATGGTGGATATCCCTCCTATCCTCATGACTCACTCTGACTGTAAGGGTTTAACACACAGTCAAGCGGTCAAACACCTGTACGGTGAGTTGGCAGAGCCCTAGGCAAAGCCCAAGGTTGGAGAGCAAATAAACAAGGTGAGACAAGTTGAAAGACTTGCAAAGGCTTAGTAGAATGTGCTGAAGATCCAAAGTACGGTTGATTGTACAAGAGGATAAGCTTAGGGCTTATCCTTGCAGCGAGTTACACCTTATATACTAGAGACTTGAGGGCAGACATCCCTCCTGTGCGTGGGTACATTGTACAGTAACCCCTTATCCTCCAATAGGATGTCAGGGGTGTGAGTCAGTGATAACACAAAGTGGAATAGCATAGAATGAGATAGAACACGTATGAGTCAGAGTGGATGGGGTACTGCTTTGTAAGTGGTAAGGGTTATCAGATATGAATGAAAGGATGGTAAGCAGTAAGACAAAAGGAAGAATAGTCCGATGAGTTCGTAGCACTGACTCACCTGTACTTAGATAGTATCTTGTTCACATCTGTTCCTCCTCTGTATAAATGCTTGACTTGTTGGAAGAACAAGCCTTAAGCTTGTTCTCTTGTACTTTACCATACTCAAATCCAGAGGCTCTGCCTCACATACCACTCTCATCACTCTCTAACCTGGTAGCTCAATGCTAGCCAGTGCTCAGCTCTATCCCATTTACTTTGGCCAAGGAACCAGGCTAAGCTTTGCCTTTGGAACCACTGTTGACCCTGTCATCCAGATAGGACCTTGCTGACATCCATCACACTAAGTCCTTACAACAGGACATGTTTCTCAGTAAACCAAACTAGCATTGCTCCAGTTGTGTGGAGTGTGAGGCCAATGCCAACAGCAAGGCCAACAAAGGAAGGGATGAAGAAATACAGGATGGATTGAGAGTGAGGACCTAGGATGCTATTACACTGTAGGTGTTATGATTTTTCCTTGTTTCTACTTACTTGTTTCCTTTCTCGTCATTCCGTGTATCTTCAGACTTACTGTACGATCTGATCCGTGTTTACTTGGAGATCCCCTGTCAGGGTACAGGGTATTGGACTCGTTTCATCTTCACACAGGTCTCCCATCATCCCTGACTGCGCACTCATACTTAGCCTGTGTTATCTGCCTATGGCAGATATCCCTCTTATCCTCATGACTCATTCTGACTTGTACATACTCATATGGCATCTCGTTCTCATCTGCTTCACTTTGTATAAATACCTGACTAGTTGGTAGAACAAGCCTTAAGCTTGTTCTCTTGTACTTTACCGTACTCAAATCCAGGAGGCTCTGCCTCTCATACCGCTCTTATCGTTCTCCAACCTGGTAGCTTGACACTATCCAGTGCTCTGCTCATCTCGTCTATCTCGGTCAAGGAACCAGGCTAAGCTTTGCCTTTGGAACCACCGAACTATCCAGTATCCCGATAGGACCTTGCTGACATCCGTCACGCTAAGTCCTTACACTAGAACAAGCTTCTTGTCCAAACTCGAGGCTTACAATTGTGGCACCCCCAGTACCAAACCTGTTGCCATCGTGTATTCACTATAGCAGCACATGGCAAACATATCTGTTCATTGCTAGCTCATCATCAGAGTTTGCAGTACAGTACACTGGAAACGACATCTGGAAACTCACAGCAGATCCCAGTTATATCGTCAACACGTCAAAGGAGTTCCCAAATCTTGAAAAGATACTGGAACATCTCTTATCCCCAGCACCCCCAGCACCCGCGCCAATCCCAGAAACCAGTACTAGAATGTCGAACCAATCCCGGGACCAACTCAAGGTCAACAAACCCACCGAATTCAATGGCAATCGCGCCAACTTCAGGAGTTTCCTCATCGCCACCACACTTTATATCAATAGCATGGGACCCAATGCTGACGATACATCTAAAGTCACTTTCACGCTGACTTATATGACGAAAGGAACGGCTCTCCAGTGGAAGAACCGATACACTGAGGACTACCTGATGAGGGATGACCCAGTTCATCACTCATGGTCGCAATTCCTAGATCTCCTGAACACGTCGTTCAGAGATGATAACCGCATGAGCAAGGCATTGGCCAAGCTCAACAATCTCCGTCCCAACCCGAAGACCACTGTCGACTCATACACAGAGTGGTTCTTACAACTCGTCTCAGAAGCAGGGATCAAAGAGGATCCCACCATCATTGCGTTCTATCAAAGAGGTCTCCCAGAGTATGTCAATGATGCCATCTGCATGATGACCGACATCCCCAGCACCATGGCCGCCTTCCAACAGAAGGTTGCCATTATCGTCAACAACCACTACCGTCGGGAAGCTTTGAAAAGAAGGCAACCCTTCCAACCGTTCACGTCCAAACAGAAGGACAGTGATGCCATGGATGTCGATGGGGTAAAGGCAAGAGTCGCCCTCAAACCCCTCACGGATGCGTGAAGAAAATCGATGCTTTGCATGCAGGGAGAAAGGCCACATGGCCAAGGACTGCAAGAAGCAACCCAACCACCCCATTGAGTGGAAGCCTCATTCTTCCAAGGTCAAGTCGACTGACCAACAAGACACCGCCTCTGAATCGGAACCCAAGAAGCCGAAGAAAAAGGAGTCCTCTCAAAAGGCTCAAAAGTCTAAGGCAACCCCTGCATCAGATGCCGATGAAGAATCAGATGGCAGTGAACCACCAAGGTACTCATCTGCCAAAGCAAAGAAAGTCATCACGAGGAAGGACCTCAGTGACTTTATGAAGACGCTCACCCAGGAGGAGAGAAAGGAATGGATGGAAGGACATATGGAGGATTTTTAGATGGTCTGGTCCCAGCTATGTGGTTCCAGACTAAAGCCGTGTACCCCAAATGCGAATTCACTCGCGCCTCTTCTGCTAATAGAAATGCATTCATATTACCAGTCGAGATCCATTTGCAATGGGGAAAGCGTAGCCATCACAAGGAAGCCCTCCTAGATAGTGGAGCAACGATTAACATAATCAGCTTAAAAATCGCTAAGGAACTTCACCTCCATCTCATCCCACTCCAAAAACCTATCATGATCTGCAACATTGACGATACCAGCAATGTTAGTGGAAACGTCACTCACCGTGTCCAAATCTCCATGAAGGTTGGCATACACAAGGAAGTAGTCGACTTCCTAGTAGCCAACATTGGACATGACGAAATCGTTCTCGGATATCCTTGGATGAAAAAACACAATCCATTGATTAACTGGCTTGAACCCTATCTACAGTTCAAGGACTGTCCCCCTGTATGCCAACTTTCCCTTGATGATCAATGGGATCGTGCAATCTGACCTGCTGCCGACTTCAAAGCCAGAAAAAGAAGAAACCCATGCCAGGGATATGACCCAAAATCCAAGCCCATCCAAGGAATCGATGACAAGGGGACTGAACACTCCCTTCGTCAATTCATTGCCCACTCTCTGCTTCCCGCTATTGACTTCGATGATGGAGATGAGCTATACTTAGCTGTCCCATCAGAAGAATCTTGCAGCACCACCAAGTCCACAGAACTAGTGGCTGCAGAAAACATGAAAAAGGACAAGAAAACAGTTGAAGAAATGGTACCGGTTCAATATCTGGAATATCGCAAAGTCTTCAAGGAAGAAGCATCCCGATCCCTACCCAGCTTCACCAAGTGGGATCATTGCATCGAACTCAAGCCGGACACAGTACCGGAAAACAACTGTAAGGTGTACCCCCTGTCTCCCAGTGAACAAACAGCCTTGGACAAATTCCTCAAAGACATGCTCGATAGAGGATACATTCGACAATCGAAATCTCCCTTTGCATCCCCCTTCTTCTTCATCAAGAAAAAGGATGGCAAACTTCGACCCGTTCAGGACTATCGGCAATTAAACAGCATGACGATCAAGAACCAGTATCCTCTCCCTCTTATCTCTGACGTCGTCGACAAACTGAAGAAAGCTAAGATCTTCACTAAGTTCGACGTCCGTTGGGGATATAACAACATTCGTATCAAAGAGGGAGATGAATGGAAGGCTGTGTTCAAAACCAATCGCGGAATGTTCGAACCACTGGTGATGTTCTTCAGTCTTATGAATTCCCCTGCCACGTTCCAAGCTATGATGAATGACACTTTCAAAGACCTCATAGAAACAGGTTGTGTCTTCATATATATGGATGACATCCTTATCGCTATGGAATCCCTGGTAGAACATCGCCAACTCGTCAAACTGGTGCTACAATGTCTTCAAGATCACAATCTGTTCCTCAAACCGGAGAAATGCAAATTTGAAAAATCAGATGTTGAATATCTCGGAATGCGCCTCAGTCAAGGTATTGTCGCTATGGATCCGATCAAACTGAAAGGACTTGCCAAATGGCCTATCCCAAAGAACCTCAAAGAAGTATGAGGTTTCCTAGGATTCGCCAATTTCTATCGCCGCTTCATTCGGAACTTTGCTAAAATCGCCAAACCACTCAATGAACTCACTCGCAAGGATAAAACCTGGGAGTGGGGACCCGGACAACAGCTATCGTTCAGAATGCTTAAAGATCGCTTCATGGAATCTCCCGTTCTCATTCAGCCTAACACCGACCAACTATTCCGAATTGAATGCAATGCTTCCAAGTTTGCATGCAGAGGAGTCCTGTCTCAAAGAGGAGACGACGGTATCTGGCACCCGGTTGCATTTATGTCTAAGTCTTTCATAGAAGCTGAACGCAACTATGACATCTACAATAGAGAACTCCTGGTGATTATCTGATGTCTCGAAGAATGGCGGCACTACCTTGAAGGTTCTCCGCATACCATCGAAATCCTATCTGATCATAAGAATCTGGAGATCTTCAAGGAGGCTAAGAAACTATCTTGCCGACAAGCCCGATGGGCTTTATATCTCACCTGGTTCGATTTTAAAATCACACATATTGCAGGCAACAAGGCTGGCAAGCCTGATGCCCTATCCCGCCACCCCAACCATGATTCCAGAGATGCCAACAATGAGGATCAAGTCTTACTCCCTGACACCCTCTTCGCTCGTGCCACTCAAGAAGATTTCGAACGATCAACTGAATACGACATCTCGATTTCAGAGTTCTTGCAAAACGTTCAAAAGGCACAACAGGATGATCCTGCACTCACGGATATCATTGGATTCCTCAGTGCGAATAAAGGATCACCTATGAAGACGACCTTGAAAAAGGATTGGAGCATCACAGATGGATTACTCTTCTTCAGAGGCAAGATCTATATTCCCCCTGTCGAAGAATTACATCGTGAAATCATGGCAACGTTCCATGATGGACCTACTGCAGGTCATCCTGGACGTTTGAAAACCCTGGAACGTGTATCGAAATGGCACTACTGGATCGGTATGAGAAAATTCGTCTTTGACTTTGTTGATGGTTGCGCTGTTTGTCAGTCAACTAAGAACCTGCCAAATCGCCCCAAAGTCCCTCTCATGCCGATACCCCCACAAACTGGTGCTCTCCCTTTTTCCACGGTCTCTATGGACTTCATCACGGATCTCCCCAAGTCCAATGGTTACAATGCCATTGTAGTCTTTGTTGATCATGATGTTACTAAGGCAACTGTCATCATACCCTGTCACACCACGATCACTGCAGAGCAAACGGCTCAAATATACTGTGATCACGTCTGGAAGCACTTCGGCCTTCCCACAAAACTTATATCGGATCGTGGAACACAATTCACTGCTGCGTTGAACTCTGTCGCATCCTCCAGATCCAGCAAGCTATGTCTACAGCCTACCACCCGCAAACCGATGGTCAAACAGAATGGTTAAACCAGGAATTAGAGCAATTCCTCCATGCATACACTTCGATCTGGCAATCTGATTGGTCTCAGTACCTACCCGCAGCGGAATTCGCTCATAATTCCCATTATCACTCAACAATCAAAATGTCCCCGTTCTTCGCTCTCATGGGTTATGAACCCTTATCCATACCTATCCCAACATCCTCTGACTCCACCCTGCTATCTGACCAGATCATGGAGCTATCACAACTCCGTGATGAAATTAAAGTGGCACAACTCCTAGCACATAACGATTGGATGGATAACACTCCATTCCCATCGTATCAAGTTGGCAACCAAGTTTGGCTTGAAGGTAAACATCTTCACACACTATCGCCCTCCTTGAAACTCGCCCCTCGCCGATATGGACCATTCCCGATCATGGATATCATTAATCCGGTCGCTTATCGCTTATCGTTACCCGGTCATTGGTCTACCCAAATCCACCCTGTATTCCATGCGTCACTACTTGCCCCATATAGGGAAACTGCTGCACATGGTCCTAACTTCACCCGACCCCTCCCGGACCTCATCGAAGGTGATGAACACTTCGAAATCGAAAGAATTGAAGACCATTGCCTATATCGTAACCAACCCCAGTTCTTGGTCAAATGGCTCGGTTACCCGGCATCGGACAATCAATGGCTCCCACGTTCTGAATTAGAAGCACATGCCTTGGATCTTTTAGCTGCCTTTGAGCGACTCCACCCGATCCCGGAATCATCTAGATGCTGTGGATGTCGTCGTTAAAAGGAGGGGGTAATCATTCCCTCTTCCCCTAGAACTTTTCAGCTCTAAACCATCCTCACTGCATAAACTGCTTTCCAAGCCGTCTTCTTGCCTCAAATCAGCCACCAGCAATGTCTTCCATCTCCAGCCCCACCCTGTCCAACCTCGATGTCTTCGACCGCCTGGCTAACCAGTATATCAGGAACGTTGAAGAATACTGCCACATCATGCTTGAAACCCCTGGACATCGGTCCATCAATACGTTCAGGATGCAAGAGCGCACCATCATGTATGATGCCAGAGGTCCTCTTGCAGAATTCCGCACCTTACCGTCCTATGAACAAGCCGAAAGAGCTGAGAAAGCTCTAGTGGGAGTAGAAGAGCGAAGGGCAAGTACTGTCCCTTTTACATCTCAACAACCCGACCACACCCCTCTCCCACCATCCCTGCCACCTACCCACCCCCTTACCCCTGTGCTCCCGGTTCCTCCTCATCTATCCACACCCCCACTTCATTCCGAAGTTCCCGATGACACCCTGGTATCCCCCCCTCACCTCGATTGTGATATTGATCTAGGACCTGAGTTGCCCCCAGTAGCTGAACAAGAGGAACTACCGAATGAGTCCTCTGATCCGTCAAGTGGTCTGTATGACACTCCAGACAGAGAGAGTGACGAAACGGGAGTACACCCTTGCTTCCACGACCTGGATCCAGATTACATGTTCCACGTTCTTGTCACCTTGCGCCGTACCCCTGACACCACCATACCTGACCTGGTTCTATCACCAGGAGGGGAGAACTACACGAACCTCACGCACAAAGCAGAACCAGTACTGGGTAAACACTTGCGCGAAAACCCAGAGCTCAAAATCGATCTCCATCACGCCCTCCTCCGCCCTCATGCCCGAGAGACTTTCAGTCGTGCCTGTCGCCACCTTCAAAATAAAGGCATCATGTATGATATCGAGTGTTATCAGGATTGGTCTCATTGCGTTGAACGGCTCACTGCCTTCAAAACTCATATAGATGCTCTCTTATCTCAGAGACGTCATGAAAAGGCTGAGATAGCCAATCAACTCATCAATGCGGACGCCTATAGACGTCTGTTACCCTTCCTTGCTACTCCTCATATGATCGACTACCAGGACTCGCCCCCACTTCCCTCACCATCCCTCTTACCTGCTGATCGCCTCAGAGGGGGAGCGGATGAATCCGAAACAAGTCGACCCCGTCGCAACAAAAAGATTCGCTGCTGGAACTGCAGCAAGATAGGACATCATTACAAGGAATGCTGGTCTCCTCTTCGTGAAGGGTTTAACCCTGACCATCCCTCGCCACCCCCTCGTCGTCATCGTCATGTCCAGACCCCTTTAATCAATCGTCTATGTAACCGTTCACACTCGGGTCTGCACACTTATCAGTGCTGGACATGTTCTGGATGTCGTTCTGACCTTCGCCTTGGTAATCATTCTATTGATTGCCGCCATAACCGCCATTCACCTATCCCTGACTATACTGACTACGACAACAACATGGCGGATGACTACGATTAGAGGCTGGGACATCCTCTGGGTAACTGGGGGGTAATGTTACGATTTTTCCTTGTTTCTACTTACTTGTTTCCTTTCTCGTCATTCTGTGTATCTTCAGACTTACTGTACGATCTGATCCGTGTTTACTTGGAGATCCCCTGTCAGGGTACAGGGTATTGGACTCATTTCATCTTCACACAGGTCTCCCATCATCCCTGACTGTGCACTCATACTTAGCCTGTGTTATCTGCCTATGGCAGATATCCCTCTTATCCTCATGACTTGTTCTGACTCGTACATACTCATATGGCATCTCGTTCTCATCTGCTTTGCTTTGTATAAATACCTGACTAGTTGGTAGAACAAGCCTTAAGCTTGTTCTCTTGTACTTTACCGTACTCGAATCCAGGAGGCTCTGCCTCACATACCGCTCTTATTGTTCTCCAACCTGGTAGCTTGACGCTATCCAGTGCTCTGCTCATCTCGTCTATCTCGGTCAAGGAACCAGGCTAAGCTTTGCCTTTGGAACCACCGAACTATCCAGTATCCCGATAGGACCTTGCTGACATCCGTCACGCTAAGTCCTTACAGTAGGCAGATATCCCAGATGATCAGGACTGGGGAAATACAGCATACTCTACTAGGTATATATAGTATAGTCTTTAGGGCAGGTGAGACCATGCTCTGCAGGTGTTGAGCCTTATCTACCAATGGCACTAAGACCTCATGGTCTGTGTGCTGGAACCCCATGGAATATCGTAGAAGGATGAGTAAGTGGATGCACAGCATCAGTAAGCTATGCACAGCATATGAGTCATATCTGTATAATAAGCAGCCCAGCTTAGTAAGTAAAAGGAAAGAAAAGAAATACTAATGAGACAAAGCTTTAAGGTTAAGCTGAGTCTCAATAAATGTCTGTAATAGGCAGTTGGTTATATAAGCATGTGCATCATGAATAAAGAGTAAAGGAATAGAAAATAGACAGTCGTGACATGGAGTACCCCCACATCTCATATATAAACATGAGGTTGATGACTATGCCCCATGCCCTAAGCAGGCAAAGTGAGTGTTACAATTACCTGGACTATTTTCTTTTCTTCTTACTGCTTACTGTCACGACCATCTATTTTCTATTCTTTATTCACGATGTGCATTCTTATATAATCACCTTCCTTTTACAGACATTTATTGAGACTCAGCTTAACCTTAAAGCTTTGTCTCATTAGTATTATCTTTTCCTTTCTTTACTTACTAAGCTGGGCTGCTTACTACTTACAGATGACTCATATGCTGTGCATTCTATTACTCATCATTCTACAATATTCTATAGGGTTCCAGTGCACAGACCATGAGGTCTTAATGCTATTGGTAGATAAGGCTCGACACTTGCAGAGCATGGTCTCGCCTGCCCTAAACACAGTACTATATATACTAGGTAGTTACAGCTGTACATACTCAGTCCTGATCATCTGGGATATCCGCCTACAGCTGGATAGCATCCTAGTCCTCTTCACTCAATCCATCATTCTCTTCTTCATTCCTTCGGTTGTTGGCCTCACTGTTGGCATTGGCCTCACACTTACACTCACACCCAGCTATCTCCTATCTTGCATCACTTGCTAAGCAGTATTCCCTCATGCACTATCTTGTTATCCTGTTATCTGTTACAAACCTAACATCAGCCATGTACTGCTAGTATTTTTTCTTTCCCCTTTTCATCTACTCAATCACAGGTTACATACTATGTATGTCAACACCCACATGCATCTTACATGATGACCACACATGCATCACACATCTGGCATCTTCCATTGTACAGAACCTTCACCTAGAACAAGTTGGCATATGCCAATTCCCTCAGAACCTTCATATGTGACTTGGTTACTGCACACTCATGCTTCTTTCACTTTTTAAACCTTGTTACACTGCCTTACTCATCACATGTTTACTGTGGATGCTGTGCATCCTTCCTTTTCCATCTACCCTGGAATGCTGGGTGTACCTGTATTCCTCCACTTGTCCTTCCTCATGTTCTGTCATACTTCATACCCCATTTATTTGTCCTACCCCATTTCACTTCCTATTAACCCACTTGCATATTCCAGACTTACTCTAACTCATGGCTCCACTTGCATATGGATGCAGCCCTACGACAACAGCCTTATGCTGTTTACTATGTTTCACCTTTGACTCATTGACATACGTTGATGTGCAGAGCACGCATATTCGCACGGAATTTATGCACGGTATTTTCGCGACACTGGTACGCAACGAATTCCACGTCTACGACAATTCTCGCGCTCGAGG
>QLPM01011358.1:0-14639 GCA_003314695.1 Albatrellus sp. MG142 | reverse complement strand
GCGGCATCGAGTCATGACATATACTCCCGAGATCAGATACAGTCGCGTTCGTAATCGACACGCTGCGGCCGCTACCGATGAGACCAGATGACCGACAGAGAATCGATCATTCAGGGTCTCGAACGGCAGTACGTTCCCAGCGTACGAAGAGAAGCCTAAAGTTCGGTGTCTATGCAAGCTGAAGGAACGACATCTCGGATGTCCATAAGCGAAAGTGAGACGATGTAGCACCAGTCAAGACACCATGGAAAGCCAGCCAGCTACGACAGAGTGGAATAGGGGGATTCATACTGAAGGAGGAGGCAGAGGGAGGAAAGAGTCGCTTCAAGAGGGGTTTTATACGTTTGTGGAGTTTGAAATTTTTAAAAATGCCGTTACACATTGACAATATTAATGCACAGCAAACTGCACGTACCATTATAGATTTTCCCCGAAAAGGCATATTAACATACTGGTTATTGTCTTGCGCAGGTGGGCATGTGGTAGAAAATGAGGGTTCAGAAACATCCTGACTCATTAAGCTGAGACACTACGTGATCTTAGTACAAACCTTGACACGTATTACTCCGTCTTTCGGTGCCAGTGACTAGATAAGCTCCGATTTCGATGCATAAATGTGGAGTCATGGCGAATCCACCGGGATCATCCTGAAGTTCCTCTGCACAGTACACTAGTCAGAGGCAGAAGACAGGAAGACGGTGATCTACCCAAGACATTTGGGAGGCATAGATAAATCGGGAGTGGGATGTGTCAATCACAGTCATAGCGAGAAAGATCAGAATAAGTGAATGAGATTGGTTCGGTGGTCGAGATCACCACCAGCCCCATGACAATCATGATGACCCTCGTCTCCAATATTAATGACACATTTCATTGCCATAATCAAACTCCAGCCTGGAAAACACTCGTCTCAATGCTGGGACGCTACAATGACAGCAAGCCTATGTCGGTCCGGCTTGCAACTCCCAACTTGATGTGGTGTGCCATGTCAACGACTCGACGGCGGGAGACGAGCGCTTACGTACGTGTAGGCATGCAGGTGAGGCTGACGGGTGAGGAGCTGGACGGGGCAGGTGCATAGTAGATGCTCTTCTGGGCAAGGTGGAAGATAAGTTCTTCAATGACGGCCACGTCAAGCCCATCGTCCAGCTGGTACTTGGTGTACTCTGCCGGCTTCCTTGAAACGCCTTCTTCTGCCTCTGAAGTGAGTGAATCTGTCATGCAGCAGTAGTATCTTGTTTTCTTCTAATGTCTGACTGATCTAAGCATTTATTCACAAGCTGATTGAGCTTCGCATAGATTCTCATGCCGCTGCACATCTGTGGAAACGCTTGACCATGCCGCTCATCTGGCACAGCCTACGAGACGAATTGAAATGTCAGAATGATGTTCAACTCTAAAAGTCCACGTGGTGTGTTCCATGTAAGGGCAAATGGAAGGCAAACATCTCACCTCGTGGTCCCCGAAGCGGAGGCGCGCTTCCGGGTGGATGCCATCGTGGCATGCACCAGCGCCAATGCCCAACCCTGTGAAGCACATACCAGCGATAGGGCGTTCTCGATCGCCCACATTGTGAATTGGAACATGTTCACGTAGCAGATCGCTGACTTGTACAGGAGCGCCCTATGGGAAGATTGTGCAAGTCGTTTAGCTGCCGAACTGATGTTCCGCGCGGTCGAGCCACATGGGCACGGAGGAGCCTCCCTCCGTCCATGTGCCTGTCTTGTCGCAAGAGCAGAACACTAGATTCTCGATCCCGGAAGAGGAGCCGACGCGAAGCTTGTCGACGAAGAGCGTGGGTGCACAGCTACCAGATCAGAGACTTATACGCGACCGAGATCGAAAAATGGAGATTCACAATCGAATACTCGGCATTCGGCAAGCTTAGAAAGGCGCTTAGAGAGGCGAGCCGGATGATCCCGGGCGGAGAATCAAAAAATAGCAAATCGGAGCTTGTTCGTTTCGTGCATCCACACCATCTTCTGTAGGCTCATAGCACCTTTACATCACCGAGCCATAGTCACACAGCTTTCTACCCCAGGGCTGTCTTTCCTCAGCCTCTCTCTCCATCCATATTGCTTTCAACCTTGAAATTGCTTATAACAGGGACTCTAGCTTCTGAGACCGGTTTATCATACTGTTATTAGTACATCCGATATCATATGGAGAACAACGGTGGTGTGATCGCATATTTTTTGTTCAATTATTGACTATCGGGGTAATCACTCCCCCATGAAAGATATCTGCACTAGAAATCAACGAAAGAAGGTTCGAAACTGTACAGTACTGACAAATCCGCAGCATGCGGCTGAAAACGAAGAATAGTGTACGGTAACAAATACGCGCGCGCGTGCATGCGCCAGTTTGCTATTCCAACACAAAGTCCCCGCTATCCACCTGGGTATGTGGCCAGCGAGGCCTGTTTCCATCGCACACAGTGGCACTAAGGGGTGACGTGTGTGTTGGTCTTGATTCCGAAAATGGTGATTACATCATATTCTGTCAGGATGCTTTTGAATAGTCATGTCCACCATTGTTTTCGAGATATCGTCCGTGAAACTCATAGCTAGTTCAGATATCCATATCCGCTGTTGAAGTTCTAAAGAGTCTTACAACTAAGACAGCAGTAAACTGCTTTCAAGTACGCTCCAGGCCAATGCACGCGTGTGATATATTATAGTAAGTATCTTCAAAGACCACTCACATGAGAAACTGCGTTGACCTATGACCGTTGCTTGCAGTGGCGTGACTTATAGTTCCAGTAAGTATTTTTTGTAACTCTATAAAATATTGACTTTGAAGTGTGACCTCACTCCGTTACATCGCAGGATCCCATGCTTAGCTTAACAGCCAGGCACAACAAGATGAAATGCTGTGTTCGGTTATTCGGTCGCCTCCGGGTCACTGGTATACCATGCACTCATGAAGGCCGACAGGAGGGAGAGTACCGTTGGGGTGCACTCCTGGGGAAAATGTGAGAGACGGAAAGACGTATCGCGCAGAAACTTACGGTGAATTTGCCGCGCCAGCCTTGACAAAGTCGTGAGGGAGGTAATTCCCACACAACACCATAAGAGGACACACTTATCAAGAGCGGAAATACCCTGCATAGTCCCGTGCAGGAAACTCCGCAAGTGCGAGCAACGCACCGCATAACGTCAGTAGTAATATTTAGAGTTGCGACATCCTCGGAAAACCTGTGTGTCCTAACGGCGGGCGCTCATCATCTCTTCCACGCATCCGACACACGAAAAAAGATTGACTCGCTTGGAAATCTCCGGCCCACGTCTATGGGCAGCGACGACCGGCACCCGAGGGAAGAAGATAGGAAGAGTCACGGCGCACTGCTGCTGCGTAGTGCCGCAACACTCGGGAAGTCAACCTGTCGCACAGAGTAGGCATCAATCCCAATAATACACTACCTGTGTATGCTGAGGCCCACCCTTGTGCCGCTAAATGTTTATCAGGCGCACAATCAAGGAGATACGCTCCAGGTCGTGCAGGGACATGGACAGATAGAACGTGTAGTATGTGTCCCACTCTGCCGACGGGTAAGGGTATTAGCTGTGCGCCAGCGGCGGACAGGATGAAACGTGCACGTTGTAGGAGAGTACGGTTCCGTAGAGTTGTATAGCGTGTTCTTCTCGCTGTCTATCGCCATATGCCCGCAAGACAATAGGCCGCAAGCACCATACTCAGCTGAGTTGAAGTGTGAACGGCACTGACGCACATGACGTACCAAAATGTCGGTTTCAAGGTTCGGCTATGCAGCACGCATCGGATTACACAGCGAGGTCCGTTTCTGGGCCTGACCTGCATCATTAGCGTTGGTAGTAATACAAACACGGCCCGCATTGTCCTCCAGAAACGCGTGAAGTCCAGGTCCAGTATCTCTCTGGACACATTTGCACCATACGTAGTCCACATAAATATACGGTACGGCCGCGCCGATAAACAGCGCACAGGGATCGGTGGTTACCGTCCTTGTAATTCTACAGGACCCGAGAAATAAGCACTTGTAGATTACTACTGCCTTGCACCCGCTCCGCGAAAAAGTCAACTTGGACACATGGACAAGTTGCATTATATCCAGGGGAAGACGATGGGGAGCATAATGCGATTGCACCCAACAGGACCCGCCAGCGGAGAGGAGCACAAGAGCCCCCACTATGGGCTAAGATCATGCAACTGTGTGTTGCTTGCTGTGAGGACTGTTGGAATTTGGGATTGGACCGCCGTCAGGGTTGCGAGCGAGTGCAGCTGCAAGGTCATCGGATATGTCCGTTCTTGACCCGGACAAGCGCGCTGCACGCGTCAGTGCAGTACCCATTGTCGTCAATTTTTATTCACCCATCAATCCGGATAATTCTGGCGATCTTAACCTCAAAGAATGGTTCCCACTAACAACAATGAGGCTAAAAAGTCTGCCGTACGGCAACGGATTGATCGTCGCCCTCGGGATGGCCGTTCGCGGGGTCTTCCAGCCTCGGAGCTTGGTTGCTTGGACAGCCCAGGCTAGCTCCAACTTGAAGGTCGAGTTCCCCGGAACCCACAAAAAAATTCGTGGGACATCTCATTCCCCACTTAACGACATACTGGGGCACGCGGGACAACAGCAAGGGTTATCGATATGAATTTCGCGAAAACTTGGAATATTATACGTTCAGCTCTTTAACTGGAAGGTCTGTCGACTCTATACAACGGTGATACAAGCTCAGACTCCACTGCTATTGTGTCTGCTGTTCCGACTTCGAACTCCATAGACCCGCTCTTGGTATAAAGCTTCATTTAAAGCTTGCCCCATCGCCCTCCTTCCTCTGCCCACCTCTTCCTGCCCCCTCCCCTGACTCGCTGTCTCTCTGCGGATTTTGGTCTTCTTGACTGGCGCTGCTTTAGTTTTGGTCCCCCCTCTTGTTCTTCGAGCTGTCACTTCATCTTTGATCTGCACGGACATTGATCAGATTTGATCTTTAGTTTCCAAGCTTCTTGTCATCTCTGGGGGGCGTACTGCTGCCTGAGATTCCGAGGCCCTGAATGTTGTTACCAGGTACATCATCTGGCCTTGTACTGACATCGGCAGCTGCGGGTCGACCGTGAACACGGATTCGCCTGGTTCTAGAGACACCAGGCCAATGCTCCGACAATCACTGCGCGGAGTTCTCTGGGCACCTTGCGAGGACCTCGGCTGGTGTACCTGACTTTTTTCATTGGTAATCCACCGCAGGCCGTCGGGACCTTCACCCATGGTTACGGCCGATCTCTCAACCACAGAGCTATGGTTGTGCGGGCTTTGCGAGCTCGACTGTAGTATGGAGACAGTCTGACCACTGTCACAGTTGCTTGCAGGCCGATGTGGCCAGATACTTTTTGTGTGAAGCGATTGGTTGTGTCTATCCGTGGTATGGACCGGCAGCGAAATTCCGCTAACACTTGTAACCAATCCCGGGTCGACCACGGGCGGCGGTGCATCCGCATCCGCACCTACAATTCGATAGGCATATACTGTTCCCTCTGCAAAAGACCCAGTTGTCTTGAACGGGGTGATGAAATTGACTTAGTGGACTACTGTGCAACCTATAATCATCTACTGTCTTCAAGGTGTCATAGCCAACCCGCCTAGTATCGTACGCGCACTGGCAGCTTGCATAGCTCATATCCTCAGAGCGAACCGTTTCTTGTATCCACTGATGTTCAGCACGTGTATAGGAGGAAGGGGGCTGGCGGATGGCAGCATGTTGGGTGTGGAACTGCTGTCTGGGATAACGAGTGGTCCAAGGAGAATTCGGAAAGGACGAGCATTGCAGAGAGACGTCACTTATTTGATACGAACAGGGGCAGACCAAGTTCCACTCTAAGCTATGGGCTCATGCTGGTCAGGATGCGTTATAAAGCTCATGAACACGGTGCAGGTTTTCCTTCTAACGCGAGATTATAGCGCACGGAGTACCTACCGTGCTCTGTGAGTTTTATCTCGCCCCCAAACCAGATAACTTAAGTCTTAAATGTCCGGAGAACCAGATAGTCGTCTTGGTTTATGATCCGCTCCGAAATTCCGGAGGCCAGTTTGACGGTGAAACGCGGCGGGAATGCTTGGTCGAGAAGGGACAAGGGTGTAAGCAGGCTATGATAGTTGTAGTTGTTTACACCATGGAAGCTGATGATTTGAACTTTCCAGCCATTCGTATGCTGAAGCACGCAACGTAATGATGGGTAGATACAAGTGGTGAACGTGTAGGAAATCATCCCCTTCGGGGTGACATCAGAAGAAATTTGTACGATAATAGGAAATCTGAGGATTGCAGCGGGAGCATAATAGAAACCTGAGGAAGTGCTGTACAGAAAATAGGTGCAATGATGTCGCACCCGTCTAGGGTAAGGCGGGTGAGTAATATAGAGTGGTAGGCCGGGCATTGCAGCGCTAGTGTCTGGAGGAGAGAGGTAACCGAGCCTGCAGCACACGCTCGAAGATAGAACTTTAACTCTTTCCCTCCCTCGGGAATTATAGAGCCTCAATATTTGTTCGAGCAACCCAGTACCAGAAGAAAGGAGAATTTCGGTGACACCTATCATTGCATCTGTTGGAGTTTAAAGGGCTCAGTTCGTGGCACTCGCGCGCGCGGTGTCTGTAGATACTCTCAGTCTCTGCTTGGAGGACTGACTGTATATTTATCATACCTGTAGATACTCTGTAAGGTAGAGGTAGGTAAGAAATATGACAGGGAGTGTGTGTAATGATAGTACTGACCTCAGTCTCTGCTTGGAGGACTGAGGAAAAAGAGAGCACGACGTATGACTAAGTATATGTGAAATCTCGCTTGTTCTGTCACCCTGGCCGCTTGCGCATCGTAGGCGAAGCCTCTGCAAGTGCGCGCGCATGTAAGTATGCGCGTGCGCTGGTGCGCGATGCTGTTATTTACAACAGTGTGTGGTAAAGAAAATTTACATGCCAGTGTGCAACAGTGTTGGAATTTTGGAAATCGTGGCGTCGCTGGTTTGCGAGCTTACACAAGCTTACGCGGGTGCTGTGGAACAATAGGGTCAACCGGTATATGAATTAGCTGCCCTTTCTTGACTAACCTTGGACGACTGCCCCCCCCCTGGTCTTGATTAGGACAAGCACGCTATGCGTGGGTGTTGTACCATTGTCGTCGAACTTTCTTCAACATAAACTGGAGGAGTATCAAAGGACATCGGCAGGGTGTGTTCAAGTTGGGCCGCTCGAAACCTGAGAAAAAATCCGAGCGAATATATGAGGATCCCAAAATTACAGCTATGTTGATGGAAGCATATGAGTAAGTTTAAGGCGAGCCTCAGGTCCTCAGGCTGAAGCCGCTTCAGCTCGACTGCATCGACGTGCGACAATGTTTCGTATGTGCGTACTCTTCCCTTTCGTGTCACCTTGATACTCACATCACACACGGCTGTCAGGCCACCGATTCGACGAGACGGTGTCTATCCAGAGATCGTGAGTACTGTCTCTGATGTGGCTGTCCGACGACGAAAGATCTGAGCGAGCGTGTACGCATAGGCACGCGCATTGCGTGGCGGCTAAGTGCATTACTCTAGCATGAGCTCCTCTTGGCCTGGAAATGTATACACCGCCACCTGTTGCCCACTCATGTTCCTTCCATCCCTTACCTTATCCCATCAACGGTTCACTCGCCCGGACGTGCAAACCGCAGCTTCAAGCCACCTGTGATCAGCATGAATTCGGTCGAGCGGATGCACCACCTCATAGTAGGTTAGTGTGCAGCGTGGTTGTACAGTCTGGAGCAAAGGTAGAGACCGCATCGCCTTGGCTGGCGCATTGGAGATTGAATTTACCGCAGATGACATCAGCTTGAAATATCTCGAGGAGAGGTACGCGCAGATGCCTGTTTTTGGGTACACTTGAACACCTCCTGGACTCGCTACTATGACCCAGCTTGTATCTTTCAGACTGGGATGGATGAGAGTATGGCAGGAATACTTCCCTCTAGAGTCACGAACTTCCTGACTGATCGTAGGAAAAATTGAACATCGTGCTTAAGATAGAGAATAGCTTTGGCAGAACTGGTATGGCGCACTCAGCTATGACGTTCTTGATATTTCCAATCTCCTTGCTATCGATGATTCGTTTGACCCGTTAGGCTGCGGGATGGAGCCTAAATAAATTTACAGTATACGTTTATGCCACGTCAAGAACAAAAGTAAACGAGGTGTCACTGACATGTTAATAGACGGCCTCGAAAAACACGAGGCCATCCTGCTCCACAAATGTGATCATTTCACCACCTCTGACAGTACTGGAGAGGGGTTTTTCGACCAAGACTTGTTTTCCTGCCTTCAGGGCATGTGTCTTCCGCTAGTAATGCAGAGCATTGGGCGGCTAGGTGTATGGGGATAGGAGAGAACAGGATATGCGGGAGACGAGATGCACGCACAAGATTATAGATGGCATCAATTTCGGGGTCGTCAACGAGTTGTATGAAGATGTTGTTGTCTGAAAATGTGGAAGCCCTAGATCGATCAGTAACTCTGGTAACAACCTTCGCCCGAGTAAGCTTCAGACCCGGTGGGTTTTAGCACATCAAATGGCTTTTGCATTATCTCTGGATGCGACTGCCGTGACGGGGACCCCTGGATGACTCCTGGTGGGCAATATGAGCGCTTCGAGCACAATTCGTGCGGCACCAAGGATTCCAAACCGCAGAGCATCGGCAATTCACAGCTATTAAAGGGTCATTTAGCTTCACAGCTGATATTTATACTATTTCCCGCAATCAGGTATGCGTACTCACTGTTCGAAGACATCGGAGGAGTCTAAGCAAGCCCGCCATTGTGACGTGAATGAAAGAGCCTTTTCAACTCTTCAAGAGATGTGTCCGACTCGAAGATGGTGGTGGCTGGCGTCTGTGACTCTGTGGCCAGCAGTAACTCAGTTATGGCGCCACGAACTGCCAAAATTGGAGCAGGAGTTATCACTTACTTCGGGTACCCTCGTTGCTAGCCTGACCTGACTGTTCCACTGAATTTATTCCGTCTCTTGGCCGCAGGCTTTCTCTTGGTTGCTGTGCGCGGCTCGCGGGCTACAGACGACTGTGTGACTGACCCAATAGTTTTGGGACT
The DNA here is from genome assembly GCA_003314695.1 of Albatrellus sp. MG142. NCBI lineage: Eukaryota > Fungi > Basidiomycota > Agaricomycetes > Russulales > Albatrellaceae > Albatrellus > Albatrellus sp. MG142. Next base: position 5,531 of record QLPM01011358.1, on the reverse strand, counting down.
CAACGACGGAGAACGCTACTCTGTGGTTGTGGCGATCGTTGCGGTGTCGCACACGGACTTTGGCTTCAGTCAGGTAGCCGCACTAGACGGACTGAAAATTTAAACATTCTTCAAGTCTTGTCATGACTCACAGACGATATATGGTGTATATTCTGCTTAAGCTATCAACTATGACGACCCTGTGCCAACGCGTAAATGACCAAATGACCATAATCCATCTTGTTCGGGCATAGATCGCGAGTGTATAGCGCTATCAAGCGTAGAGCGCTTTTCCGGCACAGGTCCCAGAAGGGATAAAGGTATAATTTCATGGCATGTTCTAGGCGGTGCGGTGGTCTCTTCGATTTCAAATAGCCTGTAGTCATAACGGAAAGCACTGACGGCTCGACGTTGCAAGGTACGGCAAGGTCGCCTAACGCACATCCAAGAAATCATGGGAGGCGCCTTAACGAAAAATAAGATCCGAACGGAAGTAATCAATTAGATTATCCAGAAGCTGGTAATATTACACTAGAACACGGACCTTGTCGGACGTCGCATAGAAATGTCTTGCGGAGACAGCTGCGATGGAATCAATGTTCCCAGGATTGCCATTGTCTAGATACTTTTTGAGGCAGCGGGATGAGTGTGCGATGCGCCCGACCCAAGAACGGAAACAAGGCGTCGAACGGCGCTCATTGGCCGAATGTCTAAGCGCTTCCCTGAACATTAATATCAAAGTCCTTCCGATGAAGCGCAAAGAAGCAGATGAAATTTTGAGGTCTTCTGCGGAGTAATCAGCCAAATACAATCGCGCATTCGCTTGATGAAATGAGCAAAATAATCCTGCTCAGAATTCCTGCACCTAGAACGAAGATATTGTGATGATATATCGCGCTCACGGCAGCCGTGGCGCCCTCCTAAACGGACACAAAAATTAGGAAGCAATGCGGAATTTGAATACAATGGCGTGTCCATGGAATAGGCTAGACCAGACTATGGCATCGAGATTAACTCAAGCGACGTACGGCAGGTGGATGTCTGTATGGGTGCACCTCAGGGTGGGCCAAAAAAATTCTGAACCACTAGACACAACACCCCTTCCGAGTCTGATTCCTACCACGATGCCTTCTCCTTTCCATGGATTTTCTGGGTTTAGACGTCTGTCTGTATGAAACTCTCAAGACTCTTGGATCCCTGACAGAATGATCCACGCTACCTTCGGACCCCATCCCTCTTACCGGCAAGGTATTTAGCGGAGAAGATACCTGGGTGACCAGACGGGCTAAGCAGCATTGACCTCAACGACTGGGAGCTAGCACGACCTGCTGTGCTCTGTCAAGATCCTGTGAGTAGATGTGCAATGAATATATCGCCTGACTCAACCGTCCCGCTATCAGTGTTATGGACGGGACCTGCAACTGCACCGATGCCACACTACCCCCGTCCACATTGCTTGCGTCACTTGTCCCATCCCATATAACCATCCCTACTGTCCCTGCGGGCATATACACTACCTGTGGCACCACAACCACAGCCACTGGATTGGATGGATATTCGATCACACCGCCAGGAGGGGCCCAAAAATCAGGAACCATTACGCAGCTAGTGCAGCCGGTTCAGAGGTGACATGAACCACAACACCTGATGCTGGCAGTAGAGCCATGTGGGGGAGTGAGAGCCAGCAAGTCTCCTGATGGTGGGAATAGGACTGCAATTGCTGCAAGCAAACCCGAATAGTCAAAATGGAGTCCAAGTCCAATGAGGATCCAGTATGCACTTTTGTCCATGAATAATAGACAGGACTTCCCAACTAACTGTTCGGGATAGACAAGGAAGCAAGTGCATCCCAGCATGGCCTCCACAATCATCATAGAACTGACTGGGAGATTTGTACAGTCTAATCTATTTTCCTGTTCTGTAGTGGATTAACAAGTCACTTTGAATAGGAAGCACTGTCCATCACAAGCCAAGGATGACACTAGTGCAGAAAGGGGAAGAGCAGGTGTGTTCAGTATAGTTTGGGTCTTGGTGAAGAGGAAAAGAGCACTGACCTTGGCCTTCGCTAGCCATCCTATATATCCTCCAAAGTCATTCAAGGGGGTCCCTGCTTTAAGGCCAACGTTATAGAGTCACCTGGCCGAAATGTCCCAACTGTACGATTGATTTTATCCATCTTCCTGTTCTGTAACATCAGCGAATTTCCCGGCGCGAGATGCCCAATGAATGCGCTGTGAGTTCGGACATCGGCTAGAAAGATTGTCAGCAGATTCTTCTAAGGTTGTGTCATCGATGAAGCCTCGATGACGATTCGTCAACGTCTTGAAGTGAGAAGCCTATTATGTAAGCTAGTCGTTGATGTTCGCTTTTTCTTGTCCACTGATAACTCCCGCTGAACAGACGATAACATCCTCTATCTACGACGACAGCGAGTCGACACTATGAAGTAGGGCATTCATTGACTGCAACTTACTATGTTTAATACTGTTTACAGTGTCTCGGGCGTCGGGACTCGGAAGACAGAAAAATTGTTGCGAATACTTGCGTCATGGGGTCTGATCCCGGCTGTCCGCGACAGTCCGGTCACCTGGCATTGACGGCCGCAGTGTTGGGCATACAGGTCACTTGTATTGGCTTGACTGATAAATCCAGTACGATTCGGGTCGAGTAACTTATGTGGATCTCGCGGGCCAGCATGGCACCTTCTGTGGCTCAGGCCTAGTTGTGACGGGTCAGTTTTTCAGTTTCTGGGGCGGGGGCATCGACCGTTCCTAAGGCATGGGAGCAGGTACTAAGCAGGCATCTTGCAACGCGCAAGCGCTATAATTAGCTCAGCTCCTACCGATCTCGCACCGCTGTTCCACCGAAGCCATTCCGACCCGCGTCATCGATATCGGCCGGTATGACAGATACAGTAATCATGGCGCTGCCAGTTTACTAGCTCCAGTGACAATGCAGCACTCAGCGTGTGTATCTGAGGGCATATAAGTCATCCGTCCACAGGCCCGCGCTCTAGACATCATTTTACCTCCGTGCAGCGGTCGACTATCTTCCACTTACATCAGAAGTCTTCTCTATTCCCATCGTGCAAACCACTGCAAGGCTCTGTTTTTCTGTATCTGACGTCGTCATCGCGACGGCCAGTGTGAGTCTCTCCTACCAAATACAATCATATCTGTGTGCTAACGGCGTCGTGGTGCAGATGCAAGCCCACTCTGGTGGAAGACGAGGACACGTTTGCGGCAATCAAGGCGTGGATCGACAGTCTGCCCTCTGACACGAAGATTCTCCTGAGCACCGGTCAGTCAACACGTACAAGGATTAGCCGCGTGTAGATTCATTATGGTGTTCCGTACGATCTCCAACGAATTTTACCGCTTCAAATCCTTCACTGCGAACCCAGAGCTTGTGCGGTTCTTCGAGAGGGACCTTCAGTAAACAGACAAGTTTCTCCTTGTCGGCAAGGTATGAATAAGCCCTGTACTGTACCCTCGCGTCCTCGTTTTAGATTAAAATCATCAGGAGATATGAAGGGCGACGCCTTAGAGGTCGACGAATAGTACAGTCCCACGCCGCGCGTAATCCCATAACAATACTATTCCTGATGTGATCGTCACGTCCATGGCCCGGAGAATCTGGGCCGCAGCGTCGGCCGCGTCCTTGAGAAGCTACGCGGCACCAAGCGGCTCAAGCTGTTTCAGTGTGCGTGCCAGGAACCAAATTACACCGTTGAGCAGACTATGCGAACGCTTGCTGGTTTTATCGCTAAGGGCAAGTTTGACCCTATTAGTCTGCCGAAGGTCCGCGGTGAGACTGTACGGCGCGTAAACAAAGTCGTAATAACGCTTAGACGGCGTCATCCCCATCAATGGCTTCATTGCTAACTTTGTGGCAGGTCTACCCGATCGTTTGGTGGAATTCGAGGTTAGCATATGGTCCTACTTCCCAGAGACTAGAAACGGTACGTTACTGGTCTTTTCAATATTAAAGAGTTATAAAATATTTTCGTGGATGCCTTCAGTCATTTCTACTTGCAAAGAGCTTGGCATCGCCGTGGTTGCGTATTCTTGCCTTTTTGCATCCCTGTCCTCATCTGCCCTAGTCCACCTGGCAGAGGGTTCTCACGGGGAAGATCCAGAAGCCTGACGACCTCGAAGTGAGAAAATGATAACCCTGATTACGTCTATTCTGTCTTACCTTGCCGCACCAGAGGGCGATATCCGTCTGTGCCTTCCACGCTTCTAGGCAGAGGCATTTTACAACACATCTACTTGGTGGGCATTATGTACCATGACTATGGTCGTAGGTATACGTCCCGCATCTGGCGGGTGTCGATATCAAGCCGTCGCAGGGGATCAGCGAGATTGAGAGACTATTTGGTGGTGGTGTAATTCGAAGGGGCAGGTTCGTCGACAGCGTCCCCAGTGCCGCAGTGTACTTTTGGTCTTGAAGACCATTTGGAAGGTTGCACCGTTTGGAGCAGCCTTTGCTGTCACTCCATTTCTATTTCCCTTTCGGGACACTTCCCTGAGCCTTTGAGTGTTTAATAGCATCCGTGTCTACAGGGATGCAATATGGACTGGTCATGTCACAGGTAAATGGGTCGTTCCGTCCAATGCTATTGTCATATATGTATATCCGGATGGTGACGGGAACAACACATACACAGATCGATTGTGGCAGCCGCCGTCGCAGTTCGCTAATCGCGATAGCCGTACGTGATGTTGACATCCAGCAGTTCGGCGACGGGAAGTGGCTGTGGCAAATCGCCACGGAAAGGGCGAGCATATCACCTTTTTGGTTACTTTATTTGTGTTGATGCCACAAGTGAGCCGAAAATGGACCAACTTTCAGATCATCCGAGACCGAATTTGAACAAGCCCCCGTGGCAAACAAGTTTAAGGCAGGATTCTCGCGTGGTATGTACTAGCCGTAGACACTTGTGCTCGAGGAGGGTAATCAGTGACTGCAGTACCATGGTCAATTTACTGAGCGTGTCTGCAGGTTATTCATCGTGTCACTGGAACATGCGTTCATTTCTCAGGCTAGCGGGAGATGTGACTCTGTGAGTCAAACGACTAGCGGGTGGATATGCGACCTGCCGCCGCAGCTATTGCGCTATTCTGCGCTTCCCATTCATGCCGTCATGGATCTCGTCTCTACCAACTTGATCTTGTCCTGCCGTCATGGCCATCGTGGCCTCGCTTACCGCTTGCACACCGTGGATCGCCGAGCTCGTTAATATATTACCTGCGGCCGACAGATGCCTGAATTTCCAAGTCCTCGAACTCTCCAGACAATCTCCCTTGATCATTTCTGTGCAATGGGTCTTTTAATCCATGATCTCTCTAGTGCAATGACAGCCATTATCGCGGTTGTGCTAGAAAGTGTTCTATATGGTGAGTACGTTGTGCTCCTTCAGGACGGTACACCTTGAATGTGACACTCTGCAGGTTTCTCAGGCTTCATGTATGGCCTGACAATCTTCAACCTGATCTTCCGCCGCCAGCCTTCACGTGGTATACGTTACCACACCGTCCTGATCGCCACAT
>QLPM01011345.1:0-11748 GCA_003314695.1 Albatrellus sp. MG142 | reverse complement strand
AATCCATCATTCTCCTCTTCCTTCCTTCAGTTGTCGGTCTCGCCTTTGGCGTCGGCCTCACAATTGTGAGGATAAGCCAAGCTTATCCTCTTGTAGAATACAGCGCACTTGTCTCTAGGATCATCAGCAAGTCAACTCGTCTCTATAAGTCTTCCCACTCTCGGGAGCTTATATTACTCGTCTTACTCGCTCTCAAACCTTGGGCTTCGCCTAGGGCTCCGCTACTCGACTTAGGTGTTCGACCACATGACTGTGTGTTGAACCCTTACATTTGCCATGTGCTGCTGTAGCGAATACACGTTGGCAACAGGTTTGGTACTGGGGGCGCCACAATTGTAAGCCTCGAGTTTGGACAAGAAGCTTGTTCTAGTGTAAGGACTTAGCATGATGGATGTCAGCAAGGTCCTATCAGGATTCGAGATAAGTCGGTGGTTCCAAAGGCAAAGCTTAGCCTGGTTCCTTGGCCAAAATGTACGAGATATACGGAGCACTGGCTAGCGTCAAGCTACCAGGTTTGAGAAAGACGAGAGCGGTATGTGAGGCAGAGCCTCCTGGATTCGAGTATGGTAAAGTACAAGAGAACAAGCTTAAGGCTTGTTCTACCAACAAGTCGAGTATTTATACAAAGAGATAACAGATGGGAACAAGACACCTTGTAAGTAATGACAAGTCAACATGAGTCACGATGATAAGAGGGATATCCGCCATAGGCAGATAACACAGGATGAGTAAGTGTGCAGTATCAAGGGATGATGGGGAGTCCTGTGTGAATGTGAAATGAGTCCAATACCCTGTACCCTGACAGGGTATCTCCGAGTAAGTACGGATCATATCGTATAGTAGTCCGAGGATACTCGGAAAGACAAGAAAGTAAACAAGTAAGTAAAACAAGGGAAAAATTGTAACACACATGCATAAGTAGTGAGGCAAGTCATGTGATGTAAGAAGATAAGATATGATAAAGGAATGGTATCACATGACTGATAAGATAACATACCAGGATAAGATAAGAGATCAGAGATAAGATAGAAAGGAAAGATTAGACAAGGATAAGATATGATAAGATAAAGTAGGATTAGATAAAGGTCACCTGATAGGAGGCACATGATAGATCACATGTGAGGTCATATGACCATGACCTATAATATAATAGTAAAAGAGTGTAAGTATGAAGACAAAGGATTGAGTCTTCAGATAAATAGAGAAAAATAAGGGAAAAATGGGGAAGGACCAGAGGTGTCCTGACATTAAGGGTATGTCTGAGGCAGTGCCAAACGAAAATACCTATATGTTCAACAAGAATGAGCATAATCAATTCAAATTTGGTCAGGAATTTTCATAAAAGGTTGAAACAGTGATTTAACCAACCTTCTTGTTGCATTTGACTTTAATTTTGTGTTGTGTTCCATGCTCAAATGACTGTCAGATTTATGTATACTACCATGTATTCAAGCACTAAAACTTTTGAAGCAAGAGGAGGGAAAGCACAACCAGAAAATTCAAATTGTTTCAATGGCTGACAGTGTTTCAGTGGCCTGTAGATGACTGTACATAAGGCAGTCTTCACTGATTGAAGCCTGAGGACTACTTGAACTTCTCCACATCAATCAGTGTCTGTCTGATGAGTCTGATCTTGTGCGGCCTCGTCACAGACCAACTCGGCCAGGATTCCTGGCCCAGATTTCCTGGTCGAGCCAGTCTGTAACGAGGTATCACAGGATGATGACTAGGCGATCGATTGCAACAAAACAGGCCCTTAAATCAATCGGAGAACCTCGAGACCTCAATCCAAGCCGAGCAGCAAAAGGATAAAGACATGTTCTGTCAAGAATCTCACAGACATGTATCTCAACAGTTACAGGGACGAGCGGGATGGTTGAGTGAGCAGGAGTGAGACAGACTATCTCGAAGGGAGGACAGCCCGTACCTGTCTGACCACTGACATCAATTGTGCACACTTCCCTTCAGTGTTGTGGTGAGGGAACATTGTCAACAATGATTTTCATTCTGAGAGGGGGCGATGGATGTGATTGTCACTTAGCGGCCAAATCACGATGATTTCTCCGCTAAGTGACAATTAATAACCAGGGCCATCTCATAATACACGTGTAGGTTTGTGGTACAGTCTAACGATGCCTTGTTCCAGATTCCTAAACATTCTGACGCCCTTGTATCGACAATGCTGTTGTCGACAACGGCTCCGCAGAGGATTCTCCAGAATTTGCGAGATGTCGATTCGATGGTCAGACAAATAGAACTACAGACTAATCTGGAATGCGCGGTCCGGACTGGAGGTGCGCCGTGCCCACTGGCACAAGAGCTCTAGAACCAAGTCAATTCGTTGCTTACGTGCGTCCACCCGATGCAGCAGATTGCGTATTATGAGTAGTCTCATCTGCACTGTATCTTACGACATCGAAGCTAACGTGGGGATAATGCAATGTCAAATACAATCTGCATGCTATGAAAGCGGGTCGAAATCACTCCAGATATCCTTGGATACGGGCTTGTTGGCGGTGTTGCTACCCCACGCAGGCTGTTGCAGCTTAGATGGTGTCAGTACGTCACCCATAGTCAGCCGTGGTGCGAGCGTAGATGGCGCCGGGGATGATGCGAAAAAGGGAGGGGACGCAAAAGCAGGGGGGGACGTAAATGTGGGCAGCGGTGACATAGCTGGCGCGGATGGTGAGAGGGTTGGAAACGAGATGTTGTAGTTTGGGGCCTGTGGTTGGGGGGGAGGCTGCATCGACGGTGGCAGCAGACTAGGGTTGGATAGCGATGAGCCATGGCTCGGTCTCGGTAGCGCACTGCTGGTAATGTCAGCGAGCGAGATGTTGTAGTTCGGTTTTAGAGGTGGAGAAATAGGAGCCAGAGAGGACAGGGAGTCGCCAGCGTAGTTCGACTGCATTGGCTGCATGATGGTACTTGCAGAGCTGAATGATGGCCGCGGAGACTGCGAGGTCGATGCAAAGGCGGCAGAATTGAACGATATCGGAGAGATGGGCTTCGCTCCAAGGCCGCGGCCTGAGCGCGATGGACTCGGGCGGAAAGAAGGCGTGCTGTTGTTGAGATTGGGAGAAGATGGCAGGGACTGTGACTGTTGCTGCTGTTGCTTGATGACCGGAACTTGTGGTAACGGAGCAGGGCTCTGGGTGCGAGGAGTCTAAATAGAGGGATGTCAACGGTGCACGAGAATATCAAAAAGAACAGTTTACCTCTGGGTTTGGTGCGAGTATACTCCCCCAGACATCATCTTGCCAACTTGCATGTCCGTCTATGACAGTGTCGGCCTTGACGGTCGCACCGCCGACTCCACCAACAAGACTTGCGAAGTCAACAGAACCACCTAGCTGTGGCGCGCTCGGGACGCCGTTAGTGATCGAAGAGTGGTCTTCAATGCGTTGTGAATCACGCAAGAACTGATAATGTTCCTTCTCCACGCGGTCTCCCAGCTTCTTGATCGCAGCCATAAAACGCTGAAACTGTTCTACATTAAGCACTGCCTCAGTATCATGACATCAGTGGATGAAACGGTGGAAGTAGAAAGGGATGACACACATGGGCCTATTGACATCGCCCATAGTTGTGGTAAGACCAGAGTGGCTACAGCTTCTCGGTCAACCTTCAAGCCCATCGCTTCTTGTACAGACAGCGTAGCCATCTAACTTCGGTCAGGATCTAGGAAAGGTAAAATATGACAAATGAGCAGACCATGACCGCAGGCTCTTTTGTTCTAATCTTCGACAGTAGGGGAACAAGCTTCTGAGTGAGACTTAACTGGATATTGATCCGTGAGCATCTCATGCATTCTAAGCAAGGGAGTACAACTTACCTGGTCTAGGGTCTTTACCATGCTTAGAAAAGTCACCAGAGTGGCAACCTTGACGGAAAGAATCCGCGTCTTGGTAAAGACTAACTGTGAAGTAGAGATTAGTCAAGTAATTGTCAAGGGGTTAGACGTGATCCAGACATACAGCTACACGGGGGAACAGTACCCCCTGCACCTCCGCGTAATCAATAGTTTCGCAGAGGTCTGGCACGACCTTCAAAGCACGTTCTTGGACCTAGAGACTGTTGATAAGGGAGCCAGAGAGAGTGAGCCAGAATTACTGACAATTGCATGCTCTGACTCCAGGGCATTGTAGACGAGAGGCAAAACCTCTATATCATTCCTATCACAATGTTGACAAATGTGCGAAGGAGAAATTACTTACGTTCCCGGAAGACATTCTTTTCTGTTTTGCTTTGTAACGTATGAAGGTTGTCTAATAGTGTAAGCATGTTCTGTGGCGGCTCTTTGATGACGAACAGAGGCTTGAGGCTGGGAAGCACAAGAGAAACAAACTGTTGTGGGGAGAGAATCTTGGAGATAGCAAAGACATTTGGAAGAATATATGGAAGCAGATGAGTATCCTTCATCTTCAGATTCATTCGAGCACGACGCAGAATTCAATCATACAAAGATAGTTGCATGGACATTGAGACATACCTCTTCTAGTAGCGAAGGGAGAATTTTTCGTATGCGCAGCCCCTCAGAAAAGCGGTCCAATACGTTCGCCAACCCCTTCATGAAGGATATTTTCTCTTCCCGGGATTTGGCCGCAAAGTTAGAGCGGTCTAGGAAATTGAGGGTTGAGATGGGTAGAGAAGAGAAGAAGGCGTGCGAAGGAAGAGTGGTAGGACTGGGTCTGTTGTGGGGCTGTCGAGAGATAAGGGAACCCAACATCGCTGAATTTGTGGTCAGAAGAAGGGTTCAATCAGAAAAGCAGCAACGTACTTTGAAGATCACGATCAAGTTGCTCCATTCCTACTAAAGGTCGACCTGCGTTATCGCGCAGACTTCCGAGGTTGCCAAAGTTCTTGAATGGAGGGTTTCCTTTACAATGAACGGCATACATAAGGCAACCCAGAGAGTACATGTCTGACGCGGTGTCCAGAACTTCGTCCAACGCATATTCAGGAGCTATACGCCCATAAGGTGAAAGTGTGGTAATGCGCCTGTCCTGCCCACGCACCCATGTAGTCAAAGGATCTTTGAACATACGGAGACATACGACTTTCGGATGTAGGGAATTCCCATTGTGTGGGAGAGCCGTCTGGTCGTTGGAGAGGTATCGTCAGCCCCAACCCGCCAATCTTCCAATCTCCCTTTGTACAGAATGAATGGCAAATTTTGTAAGAGAGCGGGAGGCGGCTCACGGAGTTGTTGATCAGAATGCTCTCTGGAGTAATGTTAGAGTGTATAATTCGAGCAGATGTGTGCAGGAAAGCAAGGCCTTTACAGAGTTGAAGGATACCCTTCTGAATCTATTGCACATGTGTGACGCCACCTACTGAGGATGGACAAGATGGATGAACAAACCTCGACTTCATCCAAATCAGCTAGTGATGATGCATTGGGAGACCTGGGTATAGCAAGATGCAACGAAGACAGCAAAGGTTCCGTGGCGCAAACAAGCTCGCTTCTGGTCTCTTCCAACGGCTCGACCATCTCTTAATCAGAAGGGCAAGCATAAGTAGCAAACAAACAAGAGCATGAGAGATGGGCGTACCCAAAACGCAAGGATGTCGAAGTTTACTAAGTGAAGACACCTGTGCTGCATGAGATGGGATGACACCATGGTCAGAGGCACCTTACCTCTGTCTTCAGCACCTCGAGAACCATCTCCCTCGCCTGCGCAGGCATCCTCTCCATCTCCGGACCCCTCTTCTCGAAGCTCCAAACAGAGACGCGCTTGTTGGTGACTTTGTGTGTAGCAGACTGTACGCGCCATAGACCGACGTGGAATGGCGGTACGAAAGCGACGGCGGGAAGAGAAGGAGAGCCTGCGGGGATTGGCGTCGCAGTGCGACTGCCATTAGAGGTGGTGGCGATGGTATAGTTTTGGGAGATGTTGGATCTGGTGAAGAAAGAGGTTGCGGCAGCGAACATGGTCGTTCCGGAAGTAGAAAACAAGTGGGATGTAGTGCGCTGGTTACCTGGGACAAACGAAAAAAGGGTTGAACTCAACAAATCTCAGAGAGCGAGTCGCCGGTACAAGCGACACTTCCCGATGGCTTTCGACGAGTCGGCGACCCCTGCCCCCTCGATCACGCGTTTCTTACATAACGTGAGTCGGCGTCGTCGCTGTCCGTCACGTTCAGCACAGACGCGCCGCAGTCGCAGCGTCGACTCTCTCTCAACAATGCCATCGGTGGTTCAAAACACCCCGACGTTCGAGTCTCTCTCCGCCCCATTCCCTCTTACCTCCCCCGTCCCCACCCCAATCACTCACCCCGACCTCATATCCCCCAGTGACCTTCACCGCGAGGAAGATCTACTCCGCAATCCTTTTTCCTTCCGCCATTGGTGGACTGCCATCCATGCCACCCGAGATGCACACGTGTCCCTCCAAAAGACTGAGAAACCTCCTGACATTTTGCCTGAGGTCGCTGCGCTTCTCGGCCCACTGGCTTCTCCCACTTCTCGCAAAGCGCTGCAACGTCTGACATATCTCTATGAAGCTGCTCTCGTCCATTTTACTGGCTCTTTTAAGCTTTGGAAATCTTACTTGCAAATGCGGGTGTCTTTTGTTCTTGGAAAACAGGTAATTCGGAAGAGGTCTGGGGGCAGGAAGAAGTTCCCGGAAATGAGAGATGCCTTAGAGGAGGAACAAGAGGATTTGGAGGAATGGGATGGTGGTCTGGATGGCGTTGTCGGGTGGCAGGAGTGGAAAGCTCTCGTCGCGACCTTTGAGCGGGCACTTATGTGGTTACCAAAAGTATGCTCTATCTTGTATGAATATTCGCCCGCAGACGTGTCTAATCGGGTTCTCTTTTCTTAACAGCTCCCAAGGCTTTGGCTAATGTACCTTTCCATTTTCAACCATCCTAATTGCCCTCCCCTCCTTTCTCGTACTCACGCACGACGAACTTATGACCGTGCATTGCGAACACTCCCCCCATCACTCCATCACCGCATCTGGGTACGTTATCTACTCTGGGCAGAGTCAAGAGGTGGTTCGACCACCGTTGCTATCTACCGAAGATATTTGGACGTTGACCCAAGCATTACTGAGCGATACACCGCCCTACTTCTTTCACCCAGCAACCCTGCACCCAGACCTCTCGAGGCTGCCAAGCTCCTTCTTTCTCTCGCACGGAAGGCCGCCAAAGGCGAGTACACTAGTCCCGAAGGGAAAAGCCCATACCAGCTTCTTGGCGACTGGCTCGACGTTGTCGAATCACATGCAGAAGAGGTTGGCCTTGATGTCGACACAACGGTGCAACGGGCAGAAGAGATGAAAAAGGCCGAGGATAATGCTGCTCAGCAGGCGCAGAATCCTCAGCCAGCCTCGGTCGATGGTCAACTCATCCGCTTTGCTGGTCCCCCCGTTCCTGTCTCAGCTGATGGCAAACCTACCTCGGCTTACGACCGGGATGAGGACCCCACTGAGCCGTCCAAGTTGAACGTGGAAAAGATCGTTCGCGAAGATGGGCTAGCGGTGTATAAGGACCAGGCCGGCCGCTTGTGGACTGGCATTGCGACCTATTGGATCAAGTGCGGAGAGTTCGACCGCGCCAAGATCATGTTTGAGTCCGGACTCGCGTCAGTTCTCACTATACGTGACTTCACACAAATTTTCGATGCATACGCGGAGTTCAGCGAGTCTTTAATCAGCGCTTTAATGGAAAGCCTCGCGAACCCGGATGAAGAAGAGGACGAGGAGGACGCGAAAGAGACAGAGATGGAGCTGGACGCGAAGATGAAGGAGTTCGAGCAGCTTATGGACAAGAGGCCATTTTTGGTCAACGACGTCCTGCTTAGACGAAATCCTCATGACGTCCAGGAATGGGAAAAGAGGGTTGCCTTGTGGGGTGACGACGATGAAAAGGTATCAGCTGTGTCATTCTAGCTTTCGCTAGCTTGTTACTAACGTCACTCTTAGGTCGCCGAGACATATACTAACGCGTTGTCAGTCATCAACCCTCGCAAAGCCACCGCGAACCTCCACCGGCTCTACGTCAACTTTGCGAAGTTCTACGAAGAAGGTGGAACGAATGGACAAGCAGAACTGGACCTCGACAGTGCTCGCAAAGTCTTCGAAAGGGCGACCAAGGTCAACTTCAAGACTGTTGAAGACCTTGCGGAGATTTGGTGTGAGTGGGCTGAGATGGAGCTCCGTCATGAGTAAGTTCCAGTGCGTGGTCCTACAAGAAAATAACGCTCAACCCACGACAGCAATTACGACGAGGCCATTCGTGTCATGCAGCGCGGTGCAGCCATTCCTAAAGTTACGAAGATCAACTATCATGATCACGTATGTGCCAGTGTCGTCGTAGCCCCTTAGTGCTAATGAGCATACACCAGACTCTTCCTGTGCAAGCCCGCCTCTTCAAGTCGCTTAAACTATGGTCCTTCTACGTTGACCTTGAAGAGTCTCTTGGCACTGTAGAGTCTACAAAGGCAGTATATGACAAGATATTAGAGCTTCGCATAGCCAACGCTCAGGTCATCGTCAATTACGCCGCTTTCCTCGAATCAAACAAGTATTACGAGGAGAGCTTCAAGGTATATGCTTTCATTGATGTTACTAGTTCATCTTTACACGCCATTGTCTTTTCAGGTATACGAGAGGGGTGTAGAGTTGTTCACTTATCCTATATCATTCGAAATTTGGAACATCTATCTCGCCAAATTTGTCAAGCGATATGTAGGTTCAATGTTTAAAAACAGGACTTCCAGGATACTGACTGCCAGTTTCAGGGCGGCACAAAATTGGAACGTGCTCGCGACCTCTTCGAACAGGCTCTCGAAAAATGCCCTCCGAAAAAATGCAAGCCGGTCTTCTTGATGTATGCGCAACTGGAAGAAGAACACGGCCTTGCAAAGCGTGCGATGTCCATATACGACCGTGCGACGCGGGATGTCGCTGACGAGGACAAGTTCGACGTATGTCTCTCGTCTGCATTTGAGATTGACAGGTCGGTTAATGGTTACTACGACCAGATGTTCACGATCTACATCGCAAAGGCAGCAGCGAACTACGGCCTCACCGCCACCCGTCACATCTATGAGCGGGCACTCGAAGTCCTCCCTGATCGCCATACAGCCCAAATGTGTATGCGGTTCGCCACTCTCGAGCGCAAACTTGGCGAGATCGACCGTGCGCGCTCCATCTACGCGCACGCGTCTCAGTTCTGCGATCCGCGCGTGATGCCCGAGTTCTGGGCGGAGTGGCACTCATTCGAGATCGACACGGGATCCGAAGACACATTCCGGGAGATGCTGCGGATTAAGCGGAGCGTACAGGCGCGGTTCAACACGGAGGCAAGCTACCTGGCGGCGCAGACGATTACGAAGGACGTCGCGGACGAGGTGATGGGGCAGGTGGATGCTATGGCCGCGGCGGAGAGGCAGGCGGGCGGAGGGAAGACAGGGCCGTCATTTGTCTCTGCGAAAAAGACGTCGGCGCCTCAGCCTGAGGAGGTTCCAGCAGCAGTAGCCTCAGAAAGCGCGGCCGGAAACGCTGGAAATGCAGACGAGATACAGATTTCGGACGATGAGGAGCTCTGATGTGTTAGCCGTTCGTGGGGTGTGTTGTATCCATATAAGAGTTGTAATATTCACCTTCTCTTCCCTGGCCGCGATGGTCCCTAGCACCGGTAGTACTTTTTCGTTCACCAGCGTCCAACTTCGATCTCACAGAGGTCCTCCCATTTGGCATCCCAGCTCTCCTCTTCGAGCCAGGGCTGCTCCACCCATCTGCTCACCGCATCGCGGGAGGCCTCAAACGAGACAGAGTGATCACGCAGCGCGTCCGCCAGCTCGGCATGGAGATCCAGCGAGCGGCGGTAAGGACGGAGAATCTCAGCCACCTCAGTGACTGTGGGACCTATAAGAGATACGGGACCCTTCTGGACTTCGCGAACGAGAACGCACCAAATTTTTCCAAGGGCCAGGTTGTCCAGAGCGGCTCGGCGTGCACCCATACCCAACCCTTCGTCCTGTGCGCGTCTGCGAGAAGCACATCGAGGCTCTCTACCACTGAGACCATTTTCTGAAACTGTTTCTTCTGCAGATGGATAATTTATCAGCGATCGCGTGCGGGGGTGGAGCGGCGGGATTTGGACGGTGGGAGAACGCACGAGCTTCTGGAGGACGAGGTCCATGTCTGCGATGCGCTCCTCCATGAACACGAGCCTGGGGCCGACCAGACGCGTCCGCGGCTGCTTTCCGTCGGGAATCTGGGCCAGCTGGTTGCTGTCGGCGCACTGAGTGCGAGCTATGGGAGAACTATGCGACTGGGGGCGCTTACTCGAGATCGGTGCGTGCGTCGACGAGTGACTTGACGGCCTTGAGGCCATCCATCAGGACGAGGTCGTCCCAGGTACGGCAGATGGTCTTGAGATCGTGGAGGAGCGTTTTTAGCTGGCGGTGGTGTGTAGACTCGACGGGGCCAGCGGGCGAGGATGGAGAGCGGGGCTGCTGCTTGGCAGGCGAGGTCGACGGTGTCGACGGCCCGCGAAAGGACGCCAGACGGCCCCTCATTGTTGCTCAAACCTTTTGTAGAATGGTGTCGATGTAGGAACCCTGTAAGCCCAGATGAGAGCGTGTTTTCTCCTTTTCCTGGAGTATCTGTGTGAGATGCAGAATCGGTTTGGCACGTGCAATATTGCGCGCTCTTGAGAATGCGCCTGCATGCGATTTGGATGAGCGCACGGTGCTATTTACTAAAAGACTCCCAACTGCCAGTGTCTGCCGGTCCTCGATCCATATAAATACTGGTCTACATATTACATCGATGCAGACTGTCCCGCCCTCCGGACTCGTTCCAAGGGGCGTTGAGTTTCTTCGCGCGGAAGCAGAGCTGCGTATCGAAGAGGTGTTGCGTCCTTCCCATCTTCAAATGTAAACCTCTGAACATGTGACCATCGACGCGTCTCCTAGGCTCGCAGACAGAAGGCCGAGAAGAACAAGACAGTCGGAGACCCGCTGACGCTGCATGGCGTCGCAATAGACCTAAAAGTACGCGGGTCGCATGCATGGATTGCTGAGAACACGGCTGCAGCCCGCAAGATCGACCTCGAGGTATGCCATCTTCGCTGGTCTCAGAACTGCTCTTTCGTTACAAGAGAGGGGATGATAATAATGTCTTCCAGTCAGGTAAGACATTGCAGATCTACCGAGGGCACTTTGGCCCCGTCACCTGCATTGCATTCTGCGACAGGACTCCAGGCTCTGGGGACGCGAAGATTCTGATTACAGGCTCCTGGGACCAGGTAACGCTCGCCATCCCCTACTAGTTGGCTTTGATCTGACTGGATTACATAGACCATCAAGCTGTGGGACACAGATGTGCGTGTTCTGATTGCACTGCACTGCAGAGCCGCAGGATACTAACGGTCCAAGACGAAATCCCAAATTTCGTCCACGCCAGCGCACGAAGACTTTGTCAAAGCGCTGCTCGTCGTCCCTGCTCAGAACCTCCTCGTATCAGGGAGCTCAGACAAATCCGTGCGCTTCTGGTGACTCTCCTACAACACATCCCATGCACCCCTCTGACCCGCGCTGCCTTCGCCAGGGACCTGTCGAATCCTTCATCCCCAGAGCCCCTGCCGTCAATGGGCTCCATATCCGCACACACGCGCCCCGTCGAGTGCCTCGACGCCTACGTCTCGCAACCGGGCGCCCCTGCCATCGTCTTGTTCACCGGCGACACAATGGGCGCGATCAAAGTTTGGGACCTATCCAGAGAGCACGGCAAC
>QLPM01011319.1:0-14056 GCA_003314695.1 Albatrellus sp. MG142 | reverse complement strand
CACTGTTTTCCACCCAACTTTCCATCTATTTCTTTGTCTTCCAACTCTTTCCGCTTCACTCTGCTCTGCTTTGCTTGCTGTGACGGGTAGAAGATACGTGAGCACTACAATCTGACTTTGATTCACTCTAGGGAAGCTCCGCTTCCACCTCGGTCACTCCGACCAGTCCGCTCTCGACAGGACGTGGTCTTGACAGATATATGGCACACCGTTGTCTGACACAATCTCTGAAAGTGCACCCCAACAACATAGAATATCTTCAAATATCCAGTCACTGAGGGTCTTAGCAGATTCTGTGTGAAGCAAACGGAACTTTGGGTAATGCATGAGTGAACATCTGCCTTGTGCAATGTACCGGAATCCTCCAGCAGGTGGCATATGCATGGAGTCCATGTACACCTTTGCGAATAATGGAGCAGGGTTAGCAACAATTGGAGGGATTAAAACATTATGCATCTGTCACAATTGGCAGAGGTGGCACATCCACACCAACCACGAGACATCGCATGATAATTGCGGCCACCAAAACTGTTCACGAATTAGTGCATGTGTAGCATAAAACCCTTTATGACCAAGGTCATCATGAGCTGAGCATAAAATTGGAAGGCACTGCTCATAAATTAGGACAACCTTGTGCTGTCCCTGAGCATCTTTTCGCCAAAGTTTATCTGTTGCAACAAAGAATTCAGTACAATAATGCATAAACCTGATATACTGGGCATCAGTCAAATCAACTGGTCATTCGAGGGTTTCATGCCATTGCCTGACTGCAGCCAAATGTTCATCCTGATGAATTCCCACTGCATCATGAGGTATGAGCTGCTGGGTTTTGCCAGAATCCAGTAGAGGTGCAGGGTTGACATCAGCATTGTTCTCAGTGATGTCACCATTGAAGATCTCAACTTGTGTGGATGCGCCACAGCTTCACACAAATACCAGGTTGATAATATGCGCAAAACCGTAAAATCTGTCGATCCAATCATCATAAGCATTGCCATCATCAGTATCTTCAACATCATCTGGTTGTGCTGGTCTGCACGACAGTCCATCAGGGCCATGAAAAGCACCTGGAACATGCATGAGCGTAAAATGAAATGCAAGAATTGCAATAATCCAGTGATTAATGCTTGCGGATGGTGCAATGTCTGGGTTAGCTAGCATGCCTTTAAGATACTGCACATCCACCTCAACAATGAGGTTGCAGATGCCAATGAGATACAATTTGAGAGTGTGCAGAGCTTGGAAAAGGCCATATAGCTCAAGTTTTGGTTGGGAAAAGCGTGCTTCCTGTTCGTTGAGCATAATTGAGCCGAAGCACAAATAATAGCACCTTTTTGCATCAGTTGAGTCGGTTTGGCTGAGGATATAGCTGATTGCAATGTAAGAAGTGTCAATGGAGAGTATGACTGGCACATCAGAGTGATAGTCAATAGGGCATAACATAGGTGAGGTGAGGACTGCTAGTTTCAGATCCTCCTGAGCTGAAATCTGTTCAGGACCAAAAACAAAAGGTTCTTCTTATCTTGTTAGTTTTGTTAAAGCATGAGCACGATGAGCGAAATTTTTAATGAAAATACAAAGAACTCCAACAGTCCCCAAAAAAGCATGGACTTCTGATAAGTCACGACAGGGTCCCCAATTTGTGATTTTCACAACATTGCTTGCATCAGGTACTCTACCATGTGGCGTGCAATGATGGCCTACAACAGTGAATTCCTGAGTGCACAAAATCGCTTTATATCCCAAAAAGGTTCCCTTGCAGTATTTCATGTGTTGTACTACATGATTAACATTGTTGAAATGTTCCCAGATGAAGTGTCAAATGCCTGGGTTCTCTGGGATCATCTTGTACTTGCCATCTGGAGTGCGGTAATCTGACTCTGGTCCTTTTACAGGAACATCATCAAGAAATGGATCAGTAACATGTGGAATTTCTGGTTGCAAAATAAAAACCACGTCCTTGTGAAAGATAGGAACTGCATTAGTAAAACCCATAGGAAGAGTAACCAAACAAAGTGTGCCAAAAGGCAACTGAAACATGGTAAGATCATGTGAAGTTTCTGCAAGAGTACACTCATCATATCCGACGTATAAATCAAGTGTCACTCCACATGGTCAACCAGTGAATTGTTCCACTAACAACTCAGTAAATGGTGGTACGCCCAAGTGTCAAATTGTTACTGTGTTGACTGGCTCAAGTGTAAGGGTTCAACACACAGTCGTGTGGTTGAACACCTAAGTCAAGTGGCGGAGCCCTAGGTGAAGCCCAAGGTTTGAGAGCGAGTAAGATGAGTGATACAAGCTCCCGAGAATGGGAAGGCTTATAGAGACGAGTTGACTTGCTGATGATCCTGAAGACAAGTACACTGTATTGTACAAGAGGATAAGCTTGGCTTGTCCTCACAATCTGGTACAGTATTTATACAAGTTACTTGAGGGCAGGGCTCCCTCCTGTGCGCGGGTGTTCGATGTAAAGTAATCCCTTATCCTCCAATAGGATCACAGGGATATGAGTCAGAGATAATGGGCTAAAAATAGACGTGAAACAAGTAGAGCGAGTTTTGAGTAAAAATAGACTGAAAAAGAAGTGATGGCTGTCTGCCTCATGTATCCAGTGAGGCGGGTGAGTCAGAGATAGTAAAAATAGCACTGATAACAAGAATAGAGCAGATGATGATGGAATACTGCTTGGTCAAGTGGGAATATAGACGATGATAACTGGTAAGGCATATAAGCGGTAAGGTGAAAGGAAAATAAGTCCGGGTAATCATAACATCAAGGCTGTGGACGATGTGAAGACTCTTGCCATCCTTTTTCACAATGCAGAACCATCGCGAGCGATATGATGAGTTTGATGGCTCATAGACACCTGCAGCAATATTTTTATGAATTAGTTGACACACTTCCTCATAAATACCAGGTGGTATGGGTATGTTGCACTGGACCCAAGGTGTATGGTCCACTACAGGAATTTCCATGGGAGGAAAGAAATCCTTGTGGAATCTTCCTCATTCAGAGTCATCCCAGATGAACACTTCATTCTGCAAACACATTAAGTGATGCATAAGAGTGTGTTCTTCTGGCCAAAGGAAATCGCCTTCATGAACTTAATCGATGATGTCTTTGCATTCTTGAGTATACCTTCCTGTTGGAATGAAAGGCAGTGGATTTGGCAAAAGTGCAGGCATTGATGCAAGAGGGTCACCATGAATTTCGCAAATAATGTGAAAATGCTCTGGTACTGTCATGAGAAGTGGTCGGACTTTAACTGCGACCAGTTTATACTTGCACTTCACAAATGCCATGAGAGGAGAATCAGACTCACCCTCGTGTATCAGCGAGTTATCTGTTTCAGTGGAATCATAGTCAAGAGTATACAGATAGATAGAAACTGTAAGGGTTCAACACGCAGTTGTGCAGTCGAACACCTAAGTCGAATGGCGGAGCCTTAGGCGAAGCCCAAGGTTTGAGAGTGAGTAAGACGAGTGATATAAGCTCCCAAGAATGGGAAGGCTTATAGAGATGAGTTGACTTGCTGATGATCCTGAAGACAAGTACGCTGTATTGTACAAGAGGATAAGCTTGACTTATCCTCACAATCTGGTACAGTATTTATACAAGTTACTTGAGGGCAGGGCTCCCTCCTGTGTGCGGGTATTCGATGTAGGTAATCCCTTATCCTCCAATAGGATCACAGGGATATGAGTCAGAGATAATGAGCTAAGAATAGAGCTGAAATGAGTTTTGGGTAAGAATAGACTGAAAAGGAAGCAATGGCTGTCCACCTCATGTATCCAGTGAGGCAGATGAGTCAGAGATAGCAAGAATAGACATGATAGCAAGAATAGAATCGGAGATGATAGAATACCACTTAGTCAAGTGGGAATATGAGTGACAATGACTGGTAAGGCGTGTAAGTGGTAAGGTGAAAAGAAAATAAGTCCAGGTAATCGTAACAGAAATGAGACAAGTGTTAGGCAAGATGATAGAATGAGACTGAGCAGAGAGATTAGATGGAATAGAAGAAGACAGCATAGAAAGATTAGGTGGTAGTATAGGATTCTGAAAAATACTTTTATCGCAAATATTCACGACTGAGACCTCATGATCTCCTTGATGCAAGATCAATTCCTTGACTTGCGAAAATCTGGTAACTCTTTGTTTCGAGAAACAAAGCACTTATACCCATGTGGATATGTGGGTACTGTTTCATTTTTACCAGAATTCGGGTCATGTAAAGTGATGGTTTGCTCCTCGTTCGCGAAATTTCGAACAACACTCTCAGTGAGTACGTCGAAAGGGCAACCGAGCAAGATATCATAGGCTGGTTTGCGAATAATATGCACTTGTAGGTAGACCGTTACTTCACTGATTTTGAAGGGTACGTTGCATGCTAAACTGAGAGACTTGTCGACTTCACCATTCGCTGATTGCATGTTAAGCACTATGTTGGGGTCGTAGGGTAATCCGAGTGCATGACAAATGTCCTCTGACATCACAATAATTTGACAACCGGGATCTATGATGGACTCAATGTGGAGATGGTTATCGATGAGGGGTAAAATGGATTGGAGTGATGATGATTCTTTGGTGATGATAAGACTATCAGGAGGGTGCCCTGGAGGAAATGAACACAGATATGCTTTGTAAGGGTCAGGTACAACAAGGGGTTCAATAGTAGAAGAATCAGTGTTATCAGAATTTTTCGCTATCACATGCAAAAATTCATCAGGCATGTCATGTTTAAGATGAACCATCTTCCTATCTGGTTCCACATCGCTGTCTTCTGTTACATTGAAAGCTCCAAGGAGATCTTCTGCAGTATCTAAATACTGCACTCCCTGAGCTTGTCTGGTTTCTGTAACTGGTGGAACGCAACGACTGGAGATGGACTCACGAGTTTGCGCATGAACTTCTGGGGCGATGGAGTATAACTCTCTGTGGGTAAGTGTGATATGGGAATCCATAGCTCGCTCAAAAACGTCATTAGCATGCTGTTTATCATATACCAGTGGGGCATTGTGATAATTCGCATCCCTGTGCCAAGGCACATTCTGGGGGTTTATGGGAGCTGGTGCTGGAGCTGGTAGGGTCACATCTCGAACCCTAGTGAATGGATGGATAGGTGGTTGTGGGATCAGCAAGATCCCAGGCTGGGTTGGTTGTGGAGGTGCTGGTGCTGATACTGGTACTGATGCTGGATGCTGAGGAGTAGGTGTAGGGTTGTGATCATTTGAGATGGCTGGATTATTTGCAACTTGCAGCACAGCAGTATTTTCCGCACAAGGAGCAGATGGACCTGCTTCCTCATTTTCTTCTTGAGCACACTGCTTTCTTGTCCTGATTACTGGCTGGAACGGTATTTTCACATGTCGCAGATTCATGATTTTGCATTTGAGCAGAGCAATTTGCTCTTCTGCTGAGACTTCGCAAGCTTCACTGTTATACACATTAGTAACAAATCTATCAGTGGCTATACTGAACATCAGTTGTCCCATAGCCAATTGGCCTGGATTGAGTCGGTGCCATTCATTGACACGATCTCTGAGCTGCCTTCCTGGTGTGCAAGTAGGGACAAAAGCACCTGTAGAAAGAATAATCTTTCCTTCTATATTACAACAGATTTCACCAGCATTGATATATTCTTGCACCACACCACATTCATGGATATAGTGGTCAGTCACACTGCAGAAATTGCATGCACCACCATTATCGCATCTGGGTGCAGCTGGGTTTTGTGCGTGAGTCACCGCATTGCCTTGGCTCACAAAAGCACATGCTAATGCTTCAGCCCATGCATCCATGGACTGCACCAGCATTACCTCTGTCTTTATCACAGGTGGTACAATTGTGGTAGGAGATCCCACAACTGGAACCATCCTACCTACAACTGACACATGCATGATATTCTTGAACTGCAAGCACACTTTGGTCATAGTGCCATGCAGAACATAACATGCAGCTTCTGCAATATCTGTGATGGGGTAAATATCATCCAGAAACTTGTTAGGAAATTTAATTTGGAGATGGTGCGAAATCAAAACCCATAAATCAGGTTGAAAGCCTTCTGCATACTTCTGTGACTGGTCTACCACTGACATGTGGGCATTCATGCAGAGGAAGTTCGAAATATCGTGATAATTATGGTCATACTTGCCAAAATCACTGAGTGTCTGTATGCCAATGCATGTGGATTCTCCTATGAGAAGGTTTAAATCTGCGACAGTCCATCTGCACATATCTTCAGACCTGGGATAAAGGGTCATAATAGCCACTTGAAACACAACAAACAATATTGTGTCATCTTTATACTCTGCAATAGAAGACCAAAGATCAGCCATATCAACATCAAGATACCTGCAGGCATGCTCTTTCTTCTGTTTGTTATTTAGCATTCCAACATGATCAATATGAAACTGGAGATCAGAAAAATAAATGCACAATTTGTGTGGCTTTGTGTAAGGGTTCAGCACATGTATGCATGGCCGGAACACCTATCGAGTGTGGGTACGCTTGGGACGTCTCGGTGGCTTGCTAGAAAGAGCAAGGGTTCCCCTATAGAGAGAGGACAGGTGGGATAGCTCAGGTAAAGCTGGTGAGGACGAGTTATGAGGATGCCTTGTCAGGGCAAAGGATACGACACTGGTATTGCTGGTATTCCAATTAGATAACTACAAGGCAGCAAGGAGCTAGTACAAGTATCAGGTAGGATACAAGAGAACAAGCTTAGAGATCCCAGTATGAGGATATCTGTAAGGGTTCAACACGCAAGCGAGCAGTCGAACACCTAAGACAAGTGGCAGAGCCCTAGGTGAAGCCCAAGGTTTGAGAGCGAGTAAGACGAGTGATATAAGCTCCTGAAAATGGGAAGGCTTATAGAGACAAGTTGACTTGCTGATGATCCTGAAGACAAGTACGCTGTATTGTACAAGAGGATATGCTTGGCTTATCCTCACAGTCTGGTACAGTATTTATACAAGTGACTTGAGGGCAGGGCTCCCTCCTGTGTGTAGGTGTTTGACGTAAGTAATCCCTTATCCTCCAATAGGATCACAGGGATATGAGTCAGAGATAATGAGCTAAGAATAGGCATGAAACGAGTAAGAACGAGTTTCAGGTAAAAATAGACTGAAAAGAAGTGATGGCTGTCTGCCTCATGTATCCAGTGAGGCGGATGAGTCAGAGATAACCAAAAATAGACAAGATAACAAGAATGGAACAGATAATGATGAAATACCACTTAGTCAAGTGGGAATGAATACAACGATAACTGGTAAGGCAGGTAAGCGGTAAGGTGAAAAGAAAATAAGTCTGGGTAATCGTAACATTACCCCTTCTCTATCCAATTGCTGTCTCAGCAATTAGTCGTAATCGTTGGCGTCGTTCATCTCATAGTCGGTGGGGTCATGAGTGGCCACACCTGAGGCTGAATAGGAACATCTGACACCATGTGTTCCGTACCATAGATCCACACAGCAATCTCGACAGAATCAACAGTTATAAGAACAGGGCCCTGGATGGGACCTCTGACAGAGGCAGGTAGTGAGGGGATGAAAGTTTTGGCGGTGGGTGGAGGAAGCGGATGGAATGTTTGGATTTAAGTCTGGGCAGCGTGGTTTTCTGCAATCTCTCCACCTGTGGCCAATCTTGTTACAGTTGTAACATCGAGTGGGTTTGCACTTTGGACGGTGCAGCTGATTTTCCTTGTCCGAGTCAGTTGCTCCTCCTCTGAGACAGATGGCTGGCTCGTCCTCTGATGATGACAGTTTGTCAGGTGGGTGGTGTGGCAGTGGAGATTCCCAGCCAACATTGTTGTGGACTGGTGGTAGGGGTACTAGAGACGTATCATCCGGGATGATCATGAGAGTGGGGTCAACGTGGTATGGGGTGGCGAAGTAAGGAAGCATTCTAGCTTCTGCATTGGCATTTACGAGTCTGTTGGCTATTTCCTGGGCCTCCCAGGTTTGTTCATTGAATAGTTGTTCAATGTTTGATAGGAATGAATCGAGCGAACATAGGCAGTGATAGTAGTCACAATAGCATACTATATCAGCTGTGAGCCCTCTATCCTGACAATGGATTAGGGCTTGTTCAACTCGTATGCTGTTTTTGCGACTGGTTATTGCTTCGTGGAAGGCTGGAGATATTTCCACATCCCGGAGTAGTGGCCCAGTGATTGTGGGTTTCGCACATCTCTTTATGTCCAGGAATGAATGTCCTTGTAGTATGAGATCAGGTTCAATTCTGTCTGGAGAATGTTTCAATTCTCCAATAACTTTGAAGAGATAATCGGCAGGTAGTTGGTCAAAGGTAGGTGTCGGGTTGGAGACTGGTATGTAGGGTGTGGAAGTGCAAGGTGGTGGTACTGGTAGCAGTGGGAAGTCTGGGTTTTCAGAACCCAGATCAATGTCATCTTCTAGGTTGGGCGATGGTGTGCATGTAGGCGGTATGACTGGGTTAGAAGGTGATGGGGAGGGTGAGCGTGGGTCAGGTAGTTTGGCTGGGATGTAGGGTGGGGTGTTGGAGTGGTATTGGTACAGGTTGGTGGATAGTTCTTCTTCTATATTTGCTAGGACTTCAGCTAGCACTGCTGGGTCTTCTGGATCATTTGGCATATGGAACTCATCACTGTCTTCTTCTGCTAGTACTTCTTGTGCGAGGGACAGGAGAGTATCAGCTGGTATGTCAAGTCCATGCACTCTGGCTTCGAAGTGCAGAATAGCCTCTTCAATGAGGGCTAGGGTGGGATTGGTGGTTTGCTCTTCAACAAGCGTTTCAGTTGGGGATGGTAGTGCGGCGAGATGGTTCCATTCTTCGATGGTTAAGGCAATGTGTAGCTGGCCATCGACGAATGAGTGAGGGTAGTCAAACATTTGAGGTGGGGATGGGGTGTCAGCCATGGTAGAGGTTAATTGTCGAGAGAGAGGGAGAGGGGAAAGCTCCAGTTTGGTTGTGTAAGCAGGTGGAAGTGGTAATAGGAGACAAGAGACTGAGGGAAAGGATGAAAATCACCCCCCCCCTTTTATAGTCGACAACCTCGTCGAGAAGTAGTAGGGCGAAGGGTTGGGGATGCTGCAGTGGGGTGGGAAGAGTGGAACTCTGAAACGAGGTCAGGGGCCAAGTGGAGCTCCGCAGCAGGGAGCCACTGGTCATCTGCTGACGGATATCCCAACCAGTGCATGAGGTAGTGGAGCGAGTTCCTGATATAGCACGAATCTAAAATAGATTCGACTTCGAAATGTTCATCACCACTGATAAGATCAGGTGGTGGATGGGTAAAATTAGGACTGTGGGATGTCATCTCGTGATAGGGCGATAGGAAGGATCCGTGGAACATGGGGTGGATCTTCCATGTGGATGGCAGTATAAGGCAGAACGTCACCGGATTAACCACCTTCGAGATAACGAAGGGGCCGTGGCGGCGTGGTGCCAGTTTGGCGGTAGGATAGAAGGTATTGAGATGTTTACCTTCTAACCATACAGAGTCTCCTTCCTTATAAGGAAGAGAAGGAACGTTATCAACCCAATTGCGATGGGCAATACGTTGTGCAGTGAGGATGTCATTACAGAGTTGAGATAAGGTGGAGAGCCATTCTTCTACTGTGGGATTGAGCGTGGAGTTGAAGGTGCGTGGAATTGAAACAGGGTGGTAGCCCATAAGGGCATAGAAGGGGGATGCATTGGTGGTGGCGTGGATTTGGGTGTTGTGTGCAAATTCTGCGCTGATAAGATGATCGGCCCAATCCGATTGGCTGGCATTACAGTAGGCTCGGAGATATTGTTCGAGTTCTTGGTTCATGCATTCAGTCTGTCCATCCATTTGTGGGTGATAGGCCGTGCTCATGGCCTGTTGGATTGACAATAATTTGCAGAGTTCTCTTGAGAAATTGGTGGTGAATTGGACTCTTTGGTCGGAGATCAATTTGGAGGGGAGGCCGAAGCGTCTCCATACTTGTTTGTAGTATAAGTTGGCGGTCTGTTCAGCAGTGATTGTTGAGTGGCAGGGGGCGATAACTGTTGCTTTTGTGGCATCATGGTCAACAAAGACTGCAACCATGCCAAAACCTCTGGATTGAGGTAATTCTGTGATGAAGTCCATTGAGACCATTGCAAATGGTGTTGCATTTTCAACCGGTGGAATGGGCATTAGTGGGGTGCGAGGTCGGTTGGGTAAGTTCTTCGTGGATTGACAGGTGGCACAGCTGTCGACATAATCATAGACAAATTTATGCATGCTGGTCCACCAGAATGATCTCTGGACGAGATCCAGGGTTTTGACTCTTCCTGGATGTCCAGCTGATGGGATGTCATGATGTAATTGAATGATGTCCCAATGAATATCTTTGTCGTTCGGGATGCAGAGTCTGTCAGAATAAAACACCAGGCCATCTTGGATGGTCCAGTGTTTCTGTAGGGTACGTTTTATGGGACTTGGTGCATTGGCTTGAATGGATCAGAGTATATTGAGGATTTCTCCATCCATTGATTGACAGTCTTTGATTCTTTGTAGTAATTTGGAATTCTCCAGTGTTAGGGAAATTGCGCAGGTGAAAACAGAGGGTGGTAGAATTACCACATCCTTGTTGTCGTTGTCACTGGTATCATGGTCAGGTCTTCTTGATAACACATCTGGTTTTCCTGCGCTTTTTCCCGCAACATGGGTGATGGTGAAATCGAATCGAGTGAGGTATAACACCCATCTTGCTTGGCGTCTTGACAATTTTCTTGCTTCTTTGAAGACTTCTAGATTTTTGTGGTCAGATAGGATCTCGATTGTATGTGGAGATCCTTCTAGGTAGTGTCGCCATTCCTCCAGGGATTTGATTATGGCAAGTAATTCTCGGTCGTATATGTCATAGTTTCTTTCTGCTTTGATGAACGATTTGGACATAAAGGCAATGGGATGCCAATGACCATCATCCCCTTTCTGTGATAACACTGCTCCACAGGCCATCTTTGATGCATCACATTCAAGTTGGAATGGCACAGTCGGATTGGGTTGGATAAGTATCGGAGTTTCCATAAATCAGGCTTTGAGGTTTTGGAATGATCGTTTTTCTACCTCTGTCCATTGCCAGGGTTTCATTTTCTTTGTTAGGTCATTTAGTGGTCTTGCAATTTGGGAGAAGTTCCTAATAAATCTTCTGTAGAATCCAGCGAACCCCAGGAGCGTGTGAACTTCTCGTAAATTTTTGGGTGCTTGCCATTCTTGGATTCCTTTGAGCTTGATGGGATCCATGGCGAGCTGCCCATAGCAGAGTCGCATTCCTAGGTATTCAACTTCTTCCTGTTCAAATTCGCATTTTTCTGGTTTGAGGAACAAATGGTTATCCTCTAGTCGTTGCAATATTTTTTTGATGAGTTCTTGATGCTCTTCCATGGTAGCTGTGGTGATGAGGATATCATCCATGTAAATGAATACCTTTCCAGTTTTGATCAAATCTTGGAAGGTTTCGTTCATCATGGCTTGGAATGTGGCCAGCGAGTTCATAAGACTGAAGAACATAACCAAAGGTTCGTACATTCCTCTATTGGTCTTGAATGCAGCCTTCCATTCATCTCCTTCTTTGATTCGGACATTGTTGTACCCCCATCTGATGTCGAATTTTGTAAAATAGCGGGCATCCTTGAGTTTGTCCACAATGTTGGATATGAGGGGCAGTGGGTATTGATTTTTGATAGTGAGTGCGTTCAGTTGTCGATAATCTTGTATGGGGCGTAGTTTCCCATCTTTCTTCTTTACAAAGAAGAATGGGGATGTGAACAGGGATTGAGATTCTCTGATATATCCTCGTTCTAGCATGTCCTTGAGGAAGGCATCCAATGCCTTTTGTTCCTCTAGGTTCAGT
The DNA here is from genome assembly GCA_003314695.1 of Albatrellus sp. MG142. Classification (NCBI taxonomy): domain Eukaryota; kingdom Fungi; phylum Basidiomycota; class Agaricomycetes; order Russulales; family Albatrellaceae; genus Albatrellus; species Albatrellus sp. MG142. Next base: position 2,207 of record QLPM01011319.1, on the reverse strand, counting down.
GGATAGACCTTGCAGTTATTCTCCAGTACAGCGTCTGGTTTAAAATCAATTGCATGATCCCATTTCCTTGAAGGGGGTAGGACATGGGATGCCAATTCTTCGAATACCTTTCTCCAGGGGAGGTATTCTGCTGGGATTTGTTCTTCGAGTGTTTTGACCTCTTTCTTGGTGTTTTCTTCTGCAGCCAATGTTGTTGAGGTCATGGTTTTGCGATTTTTTTTGTTCCAGTATTCCAGTATTTCTTTGGCAATGGTCTTCTTCAATTTCTTCTCTTCTTCTGGTAGGACAAATCGGACTTTCTTTTTCTGACATTGTTTTGTGACCATCTTTGCTTTGATGAGATCTCATAATTGCCATTTCTTCAAAAGAGATAGCGAGCATGACAGAGGGCAATTGGCAAATACAAGTGATGGTTGTTGCCAGTCGATCGCGGGATTGTGTCTTCTGAGCCAAGTATGGCCAAGAATGATGTCATCATGTCCGAGATCAGAGATAAGGAATTGGACTACTTCAAGATGTCCATTCACCTTCATTGAAAGGTATACCTTCTCCTTAATTCTTCCCAGGACATTTTCAGTGTTGTCTACATTGTGGATAATGATTTCTTGATCCAGTTTTTCTGTCTCCAATTTGTGTTTCTTGACGAGTCGATGATGGATGAAATTTGTGGTTGCTCCACTGTCGAGGAGTGCTTTGATTTCCCAACTGCGTTTTCCCCCTTGAGCATGTAATTCTATTAGGCATTGGCCTGTGTTATTCTCAAGAATTCGTCTCGGGGATACATGTTCTTAGTTCACAACCATGCAGCAAGGGGCGAACTCTTCAAAAATCCTCATCCTCTAGGATGGATCCTGCCAAGACTCTCCTTTCTTCTGCTGAGTATCCTCGAGCGAGGTGGCAAATATTTTGAGTGGTGAGTCATTTGGCATATTCTGGTAGCAATTCTTGTTCTTCATCATCTGTTTCCTCGATAACCACCCTGGACGAGGATGGCTTGGTGGTTTGCATTTGATGAACTCCCACCAATACTGGTTCTGGTTCTTCTTCTTCTTTTACCGTCCTGGTTTTGTTGTTATATGGTGTCTTGCCTTTGAACCTGTCCTTGTTGGGACATTCCTTTGCCATATGACCTTTCTCTCTGCATGCAAAACATTTGTTTTCTTGTAATTTCTTTCACATTTCAGGGGTTAGGCGGTGTAATTTGGTTCCTGGTGTGTTCGTTGTGTCTACGTCCATGTCATCCGGGTGTTTTTCCCTTTTCTTGGGCTGCAAGTTGGTGGGAGTTAACCCCTTCTTCATTGCTTGATACATCCTGAAGTTGGTGTCAACTTGGATGGTGAGCTTCGCCAATCCTTGGAATGTGGCAGGTTGCATTTCTCTGTTGTATAGCTGTTGTGTTAACAGGGCGTTTAGGCCTCATTCAAAGTGGTAAATTAGATTGAAGTCATCTGTGACTCCAGCATCATGTGCCAGGGTGAGGAATTCCGAGTGATATTCGTCAGCTGTCCTTCCTGCTTGTTTGATGGTTGTTAATTTGAGCATTGCTTGTCTTTGTATATTGACATCTTTGAATTGGGCGTCAAGTTCCGTTGCAAATGATATGAATGTCGGTGGATTGGTAACATCATAGTTGGTCAGGTAATTGTCTTTCCATGGTCCAGCTGTTCCTCCTTCCATGTATGATAGAATGAAGATAATTTTCTGGGCATCAGTTGGGTTGTTGTGACTGTTGGCAAGGATATAGGCCTTGCAGCTATTCAAGAATGCACGGTATTTGGTTTTGTCTCCATCAAACGTGATAGGAGTTTTGACTTTAAGTCCTTTTGAAATTCCTGGTGTTCCTGACATTGTTTGAGTGGGATTGGACAGTGGTGGTGGAGGAGGTGGCAAAGGAGGTTGAACTGGTAGTGATAGACTAGTGACAGTTGCCGAGAGATCTTCAGCGAGGTATTGGATCAGTCGGGGTTCTTCTGGTACATGTGCAAGTGGGGATGATGGTCCACTGGTTTTGGAGTAGATATCTCCTTGGGATGATGATGCTCTGGATGAGGTTCTAGATGGTGCTGATGTGGCAAGAAGATTGAATGTATGGGAGGGGAAGTATAAAATATCACCCCTTGTGGTTTCCCAGTTATTGTCCCCTATATAGGTGATGGATCCTTGGATTCCTGCGATGTATGTTCAGAGATGAGTGCTCCAATGGATGC
>QLPM01011301.1:0-21223 GCA_003314695.1 Albatrellus sp. MG142 | reverse complement strand
TGTCAATCGGTGGTCGAATGATCTTGAGAGTCACGTCCGCGAGTTCAGCAAATTTTCTACAGAGGTTGCAGTATGGGATCGCGCGCTGATTGAAAACAGCGATAACGTTGGTCAAATTTACATTCCACAATCTAAGACATCAGACTCATAGTTCAAATTTCAGCTCGCGGCATTATATAGTCACGTCCTGGCAGCAGAGAGGGAACAGAATGACATTGATCAATCGCTAGACCACATTGAGCAGCAGCAGAACGAGCTTTCTGCATCATTGGAGGTATATGAGAAGCAGATGGTGGAGATCCTGGGAGGCCAAAACGGGAGTCTTCGGACATTGGATACCGGCCCAGCGGACACGGAGCGGGACAAAAAGTGAGTACTTCCTCTGCCCTTCGTCGCATTATTATGACACGTATTTTAGCTACGTGCTCGCGACTGAGCTGCATGGCCACCTTGATGACCTGTCGTCATCACTCACTCAGTTGATTGAATCCGTGAACACCGTTTCCTTGAGTTCAGAAGCTACTAAACCCTCCGGCGAGGACCCCATGTCCCAAATTGCGCAGGTATTGAGCAGCCATCTGGAGAGTTTGCAATGGATCGATAATGCGTCGCGAGAGCTGGAGAGCAAGATGACGGAGGTAGAGAAACGGGTGAAGGACGCGGAAGTAACACCCAATAGCTACTCCACTTCGTCAATGATTGGCAGTGGAAGCAGACCAAGAGGTTTCGGCTTGAATCGATGAGTCCCTGTATACTTGCTGCGCCCTCTGCTCCTGTTGTTATGTCGAACGATGGACAGTAACGGTGGGGTATATTACATGCCTGATCACGATGTATTTGTTCTTCAATGATACAGTGAAGTAGTTTCTAGACGCCTACGCTCAAATCAGGGAGACGCCCCAGTACCATGCTCACTTTGAAAAGGTTGCACTTCCCACATCCTGAGTCTCCAAAGAGCAATTGCCAGGGGGACAGAGTCTGCACGTCTAACGGTATCCCCTGTGGAATAGAGCAAAAACGCATGGCTCGCCTTCTCGTCTCCACGCGCCCACTTGTCCCGACCAGCTTCTTCAGAGGTTTCCTCTTGTGTGGCAGACAGACCTAAACGCCGATATTCACGATAACGCGCTCGTCGCTCCACGAAAAGCAACCAACAAAGTCGCTTGTGAAGGGCTGCACGTTGAGGCTTCGAAGGAAAAAGAGAGATGCCGTTGTACAGTGGTACTCGCGCGGGTGACAGGATATCTGGTAGATCCGAGTAGTCGTCTTCTGAAGTGAGGTGAAGTACGGAGGGAGGGAAATTTTCTCTGGCTGGCGGTTCCAATGACTTTGCAGATGCAGGTGGAAGGGGTGTTGTGTCTGATAGAGGTCGCTCTTTGGACATAGTATCCTTGTTTAGAGGAGGAACCACTAAGACTGCAATTGCACCCGGGTGGGTTATGAGACCAGATACACGAATGGTCTTGAATTCTGCTCGAGTTAGTCTGCGAAGCACCGGTGCGTCTTCTGCCTTATGTGGGCGTGTCTGCAGCCGATCGGCGAGCATCTCGAGCTCCTGCAGGACCCGCAAGCGCAGTACATGATTAACGTACAGGGGAAGTGTTGTAGGCTTTGTGCTCTGGAACCGGTCACGGTCAATGTCTGAAGGTGACAAAGCGAATGAGCAGCAAGCGATGTCTCGGAAGGCGTATCGTACCGCGTCCCGTCAACGTCTGGAATGCTTCTTGTCTGCATGTTACATAGTGCCCCTGGCCGGTGGTTCGGCTTCGGTATCTTGGGTGCTGCACGCCGTCCGGCACCCAAATGATGGCGTGGCGACCCGAACCAGGGACGGGGAATTTCTTTGGGGCGACCCGTATCAAAAAGTCTTGAGTTCATCTGCAGTTAGAAACCGGAAGACACGAAGATCGATAGACGCACCCATAGGCAGTCGACGCATCGTCTTCGAGCATCTTCGCAGAGGACTTGAAAGCATGCGTACTGCCAGAAAGCGGTCAACGGATTCTATGCGAGCGGACTCTGTGGGACGGAAGCATACAATATGGGTTCGCCCACCACTCCCGCTCGCAATGGGTCATCCTACGCGGGGCATCGTGCTCCGTGGTCCCGTCTGCCGATGCTAGCTTCCTGCGCTGGTTTTGATATATTCTGATGCGTGGTGGCTGATTTTTGTGTCGAACGTAACAGTTGGGGTGTGTGATTGGGTTGAGTGGGTCTAATAAGATAGACTGGGTGCGGCCATTCGGCGAAAAGTCATAAGGGTCAGGAGGGGGTTGCCAGGGAGTCTTTCGGCGGTAATTATCCGGATATACGGGACGAATTTTTTGTGGAGGGCCCTGGGATGCAGCCTTTAACCATTTGAGAAGGCGAGGTATCAGGCGTGGCATGAATCAGCAAGAACGTACTGACACTTGTGTAGCGGTGGCTTTCAAGTTCAAGTTCGTTCCATGACACTGAAAGCGGCGCTTTAGATGCTTGATTGTCCAACAAATCGGTTGGTCTACCTTCGATTGTGACCAATGACAAGATTTTGTTCTACTTCAGTAAGCCACCGTGACTTATCTCAGCTCTGTGACGGGCACGGTCTGAGCTGAGGCACAAGAGACGAGGCACAGGAACGGACGGAGGCTTCGCGAACAAGATGCCAATACCGGCGTTGATTCGACAAGGCCTCGGGTACATACGCTGGTGTCTAATATCATCGGAGTAAAGTAAGACATGAACAACATAAATCAATGAAATACCAAATAAATGTAATCTCGATCAGTACTATGCAGTGTCGTCACAGGGAAAGACTATGACCTTCATTAGCTGAACTGATCTTGTACCTGGGCTAATCGATTCTCTAGTATTCTCCACGTTTCTTGCTTCTCTGAAAGGTCCGGGCGCTGCGTCCAGTCCCGACTTCGTACTTTATTGCAAGCAGCGATCACTTGCACGATCCCAGTTTGCACAGAACCCCAGCTTCTCCAATGGTCTTAGATGCTAAGCTGCCTTCTGAGCCTGTAACACTGGCCATCATCGGGTGTGGACAACGGGGAAAGGCAAGCACGCTCATATCATCCATTGAACTTCTGTCCCATTTTGAGCGCTGTGCTAACGTGATGTAGGATAGTGCTACGCAGCGTACTCCGGCCTTGAGTCCACAAAGTGCAAGGTAGTCGCTGTTGCGGAGCCGCGGCCTAAATCGAGACAAAATATGGCCGACTCTTATCGAATTGACCAGAGCCTTGTGTTCGACTCATGGAAGAGCTTTCACGATGTCTCTGCTGAGACAATCAACACTATTGGCAAGCGCTTAGCAGATGCTGTCGTGGTCACAGTCCAGGACCAGATGCATGCAGAGGTGGTCGAAGCCTTCGCATCTCAAGGATATCACATTCTCTGTGAGAAGCCAATGGCAACCAGTATTGAGCAGTGTCTCCGTATGGAACGCGTGGTTAAAGACACGGGCATCATATTTGGCATGGGACATGGTACGTCAGCGCATGCACAACACAGACCCCTCAAAGGTTGAATTTGGTTCTTAGTTTTACGCTATTCTCCCTATACCAAAGCGATATCTAAGATCATTCGCTCTGGAAAGCTTGGAGAACTCGTGAATATCGTGCACGTGGAGCCCGTGGGACACTGGCACTTCGCACATTCGTTTGTTCGTGGCAACTGGGGAAGAGAAAAGGACAGCTGCTTCAGCTTGATGACGAAGAGCTGTCAGTAGGTCCAGTCTCACATCGAATCCTCACGTTCAGCCGGCTGACATGTCAACGGTACCAGTGATATAGATCTTCTCTGCCATTGGCTGCTACCCGCAACACCTTCTCGCATAACATCCTTGGGCGGACTGCAGCACTTCCGTCGGTCTGGAAAGCCTGCGGGCGCTGGGAACGCAACGCGATGCTTTGATTGTGCAATCGAACGTCAGTGCCCCTACAGTGCAAAGAAAAGTATGCTATTTTGGACGTCTCCAGGATCACGGGCTTAACTATTTACATTCTAGTCTACTTGGACAAGGTTGCAGCGGGTCATACCGACTGGCCTGCCAGTGCAATTGTAGATGGCGTGCCTGATATCGAAAATATCTCGGAAGCGCTACGCAATGGACCATACGGCAAGTGCGTGTACGAGAGTGAGAACGACGTATGTGATAACGAAGTCAGTCAACACATATGGATCTCTCTACACATGCTCTAATTGAAATCAGGTCGTCAACATCCAGTTTTCTTCAGGGGCGACAGCATCTTTCACCATGGTGGCTTACACAACACTCATCTGCGAGCGCCAGACTCGAATGCACTTTAGTCATGGTGAAATAATCGGCGATATGAGCACTTTCACAGTGACCGACTTTCGAACTGGAACATCTGAGCGTCACACACCTCCTATGGATGAGAGGAGTGGACATGGAGGGGGTGACACAGGGTTGATCAAAACGTTCATTGAAGCCGTGAGGATGGGGAACCAGCAATTGTTGGACACGGATGTTACTGAAGTCTTAAAGAGTCATCTCACCGTCTTCGCTGCGGAGCACAGCAGAAAAGAGGGGAAAGTCGTCGACTGCGCGGAATTCGAAAGGTTGGCACGCTCTCGTGTACCTGGAAACTGATGCTTGTGTAATTGTGACTGCCACAAAGTGCTTGGGTGTCTCTAGTGTCGTATGCTGTATCAGGGTACCCCCTGGGTAGTGAGAAATTGCAAATTATATCATGTTTCGTGCAGAATAAGGTCGATGGCCATTCAAGCTCGAAAACTCTTCACGTTTTCGATTATTCGCCAGTACAGAAGGTTTGTAAGCTGTAATAATTAAGCATGGAAACCTAAAAATACTTATTTTACAGCCTAATTGCTTTTTGCAAGAAATAGTGACACCTTGAAGAAGATGAGGCAAGAGGATAGCCAGGTCATGGCCACCCCTGTACAGACACCAAGGGACAGCCTGGTATGTGTATAAATTTTCTGAGCACAGAACTTGAACCCCATGTATGTACAAAAGTATAGAGAATAGAAATAACAAAAATCAGGTATTAGGAGCAGGTGGGTGGGTTGTCGAAAATTGAGTGATACTGAAGGTTGTGGACATCGTACATCGGTAGAAGAGATGGGTGGACCAGATTCTCTCGCTCACCTGAAGGTTGTGGATGCTTGAAGGAAGAGGGGGTGAAGCAACCCCTAAGTCTGGGTGCCGACTCTTCAAGTGGAGCAGAAACAAACTTAACTCACAAGTGGCATCTTTGAAATGGCAGTGGCTCACAGAGAGCGGCTCACGGAGAGTGGGGGCTCGTGAAGAGCGGCTCACGAAGAGCAGGGGCTCATGGAGAGCAGCTCACGGAGAGCAGGGCTTGCAGGGAGCAAAAGGCTCACAGAGAGCAAGGGCTCACGGAGAGCGAGAGGTCATGAGGTGCGAAGGCTGGCTATAGCCACTCGAGCGATTAGCCTCGATTAAATATTTCCTTTAATTGAGATTATTTTCTTGGGTCCTCGGTCCCTAATGCCAAATACGGGCATTTGTATATGCTTGTCCTTTGCCACAACCGCGCAAGCCCGCGTCGTCCGTCCTCCATATTGCTTACCTGTCCGCTCGTTCACCTTTCTTTATATCTTATAACCCATGCCTCGTCGTGTCACAACTACACCACCACCATATGAGCCTAACCCACCATCTGTGTCCACAGAAAATGCAGACTTGCACGGCTGTGGCAAAGAACAAGTATTTATAAACTCCCGTATTTGGCATTAGGGACCCAAAAAAAAAAGTTCACATGACAAGGTTTTCTGAATAGGCTGTAAGGGTGATTTTTCCTTTAAACTAAACTCATATCGACAGGCAACCCAGGCAAGTCTCTTAGGCTTGTTCGTCCGAAGCTCAGTCGTTTGAACAAGCAACTGATTTGGTTATCGGGTAACCAACGACACTGGTGACCCGAGTCTCGCATTTATCAAAGAATCCGTATCATGGTTCACGGCCATACCTTGTGACCTTCTTGTTGCACAGCTAGCACTACATGATTCAAGTTCTGAGCAGAGTAATTTGCTGCCACGGAGTTACCAGATTGAGATCTTTGTTTGTTCGAACAAACAAAGCCTTGGACAAACAAGAGCCTTGCCAATTGATATGGGTCTAGCTGTAACCGTGATTTTGGCTTGAGTGCAGAAGTTGAAGGAAAATCGACGCCTGCGCAGCGCACTTGTCTGGGGCAGGAACAGCTCAATAGGGGGCAATTGCGCGAGGTAAATACAAAGGAGGGGGTTAAATTATATAACTAAAGACCCTGCAGCTGCGCTCGCTCGCGTAAGCTCGTAATCCTGACGGCGGCCCGATTCCAAATTCCAACAGAAGCTTCACCTTTCTTGCACACATGGGGCACTGTCAATTAAAGACTCCTCCAGTGAGGGTAGTTCAAGTTGTAGAAAGGCCGACGACAAAAGGTTTAGTACCATCTGTGAGATCCATCATTACAGCGTTCTCACCCATACAACCCATTCCCCATTCATATTGGCATATCTCCCACAGTCCTGCCCTGTCAACAATATCGATGTGGTGGTGCATGCGACAATCTTTGCGTACAATATGTTGCCGTGTTGATACGCGCGTCCGAGTCTGAGGCGCTACGGATCAAGGCTTGAGTCTATGCCTGGTTGTCGCGCCGGGTATTAGTACTGGTTCACAGGAATCACAGCGTGCCGATGGCCACCCCTCGGCTCAAGTTTACTCATACAGAAGTGTACCGACACATTGGAGACATAGGTTGCGAAATTCACGCGCGCCGTGGTGCTCTGAAGGTTTCAGTGTTACTCGCTCTGTCGTTTATGGATGAATTCTGGAGTTCTTATCCACTGTGAGAATTGATGCCTCTTGATGGTCTTCGTCGTTGCCACTTGCTTAGCTCTGCTTCATAGGAAAGGGCTGGGTGCTCAGGGTCGAATGGATTGCTGTGAGGAACCATGTCTTCGCTTGCGTACAGCGTCTCTTCAATTCCACAACCTTGGTACTGCAGTGCCTAGCAGTGTGATCATTTTTGTAATCTATTGCACCAATGCGACAGCCTTGGTCCCTCCCTACCTTGACATGTTTTCATCGCTGCAGTCGTGTCAGGAACACTAGCCCTTTATCTCGGACTTTCTCTCGGATTTCGTTGACAGTCATGGCCAGACTAATGGCATGTGCATGATCAAACGCATCTATGCCACAAGACATCAGAAGTGGGAGTTTCAAGGTTTTCTGTAAAGTTGGTGCGTTGCGCCTCAATCATGCTCAACGAGTGCGCACTTGGTTCGTGTTCGTAACCGTTGCCAAACACGGAGGCTTTTCACGGCAGAAGTTATGTTACCAGGCGTATGTACACGGATCTTCTTCAGCATCCAGTGACGATAAGTCGGAGTACCTCGGGATTTGGGATTGATCTTTTCAGGCCTGAGTTTATCTTGCCCTAGCACCATGCCTCTTTCCGGGATTGGCCCGTCTTGCGCCATGTATAAAAGCAACACGAATGCGCCGTTTACGATCAACATAGTGCAGCCGCGCCTTTAAGTTAACATCGACAAGCTCTCCTAGACTTCATCCCATAGATTTATCGCCGTTTCTCCTGGACCTCCTACCCATCTTTTAGCCTTTCGAACTTTCCTCGACCACCATGAATAGCACTCTCGTTACTCTTTCCTCATCTACCAACGAAAATTTAGCCCGTCCGACGAATGGTTGCAGTTCCACGTGTGATGACATCCGACCCGGCCTCTCACACCATCTGTCCAGAGAGGCACGTGAAAGGCTTGACAATCCAATGAAAGTCGGATGGAGAGTTATGCAAGGCCGGCCAAATATAATCAGCCTGGCAAACGGTTCGTGTATTTATATTCGTCATAATAACAGTTGACTAACGATGCATTGCAGGGGAGCCTCATTGGACCACCTTTCCCATCCGAAAAGTCAACTTTGAAGTGTCATCTGTTAAGGATGATAAACCAGTGCAGACATGGCTGAACGACCCCAATGCCAAAGTGGTCACGTTGACATCATCGCGGGACGAGCCATGCAATCTCAGCCTGAAGAAGGCACTGCAGTACACTGACGGCGCGGCGCACGCCGAAACTCGCAGTATCTTCCAGGAGCTTACAGACTTCCTACACCGCCCTCCAAATCACCGTGTCCTTCCTGTTTCCGGTAATCAGGACGGTGTTGCTAAATGCTTCCGCATCCTGGGCGACCGCGGAGATTGGTTTTTGGCAGATGAATTCACTTTCAGCGGTCTTGTGAATGCTCCAACGGCGCACGGTGTACGCTGGATTCCAATCAAGCTCGACGAGGGGGGCTTGATTCCGGATGAGATGGAACGTGTCCTATCCGCCTGGGATTACAGACGGGGTAGACTCCCCCATGTCTTATATAGTGTCCCGTAAGCTGTGCGCACGTACGCATATTTGCAACCGCTTACTATGCCACAGGTGCGGTCAAAATCCTACGGGATCCACTATGACACTGGAGAGGCGCAAGAGGATCTATGAAATAGCACAACGCTACGATGTAATCATCGTAGAAGACGGTGAGGTTTTTACCTTATGAATGTTCTTGCACTAATGCATTTTCTAGATCCCTACTATTTCCTTCAGTACGAAACCCCTGAAGGCTCGTTTGCCGACACCTTTATTCCATCCTTTCTATCCCTTGACGTCGATGGCCGTGTTCTGAGAGTAGACAGGTATGCTCGTTGCGACGTGCATTGACTAAATACTGAACTCTTCTCAGTTTCTCAAAGGTTCTCTGTCCTGGTTTGCGCCTGAGTTGGATCACATGCCGGCCGGAATTCTACTCGGCGCTCTTCAGCTATGCTGACTCATCGACCGGCCCTTTGCACGGCATCGGCCAAGCTTTCATCTCTGAACTATTCGGGGATGAAGGATGGGGCATCGAAGGCTTCTTGAAGTGGGTGAACAGTCTGCGCAGCGAGTACCAGCGTCGTCGTGACTTGTTTCTGGACATTTTCAATCGCGAGCTGGGCGGCTCGCAGTTGGTGAGCATGCGCCGCCCTGAGGCAGGCATGTTCGTGTGGATCGAGATCCACCTTGAACGCCATACACGACACAGCGCGAATGCGTCTGGCAGCTTCAGTGCAAAGTCTGCGGACCGGTACACTCCTCCCATCCGCACAAATACCGCGGTCTTGATGCAGGAACTTTTCCACAAGCTCCTTGACGCAGACCTTGCGATGGTCCCTGCGTCCACATTCGCTGTCCTTCCAGGTGGCGATCCAGACGTACATATAAATGATGTACGTACGGATGCTGATCGGGAGTGTCTGTATATTGATTTTATCCTCGTCCACAGAGAATTAATTTTTTCCGGGCCACCTTCTGTGGGACGGATGAAACCATGGAGAAGGGTCTCGCCATTTTTGCGCGGGTTATCCAGGAGTTTTTCTCAGGAGAGTGACCGCTACTTGTTGGGTGTTGCTGGAGTAGGTAAGTGTCACTAAAAGTGCTTGCCGGAAGGCAAATTAATTATGGAGGATGGCGGCAAAACAAAGGTTTCACTATCGTCAATGGCTAGTGCTCTGTCCCATTGCTACAGCCAGTGTGAAGCTGGTGAAAGCCAACTCTTTCTATTACAGTACTAGTGTCTAATTACCAAGTCGATACAACCTCGGCATGATGCTTCCCGGTCCAAGGATGAAGGTCATAAAGGAAGGTTAGCGTAGATAGTCTCCCTCTCCAGTCTTTGACGGCCTCAAGACTCAACTAGACGGTTGTGAGGGGATGTTACTGAGTCTATTCTGACTGTGATCATTCTGAACTCGCATGTTTGATCGCTGCAGAAAAGACGGATGATATTGGCAAAACAAGGTATCGCAAAGCGGGACGCGGAGGAATAGGGGGATGATAATAAAAAGCATTAAATCAGAGACATCAATCTTCTAGCTCTCGGCGGATTCGCTCTCGGACTTCTCTCAAACCACCGCCTTCACGCTTCACACGTCTCGGGCTCCTATGGACTGCTTCTGCGCTCTCGTCCTTCTTCTGACTAGGACCTGGACTCGGAGGGGCCTTTGGACCAGACTCACTTGATAATTGATTGATAGCAGGCATTTCAAGCCACTCTTCTCCGTCAATGACCAAGGATTTGAGGAAAAATGGGCACACGGAGATGAGCAGATTTAGGGACTCGTGGGCCTCAGCTGAAGAAAGCGGTACTGGAGATGATTTCAGCACCGCGGCAGCTACTTCTGATGCCGGAAGAGCGCGGCGTTTTCGAGCCGATAGTGTGCCAATGGGTCCCGTCGGCCCGGAGAACATCCTGTCAGAAACATAAAAACTGGCGAGGAAATAACGGTAGAAAAGCCTGTGACTCACATCCAGACACTTTCGGCAACGCCGCCGAGCCGTCCCAAAAGCACTCGACGCCTCATCTCCTCTTGGCTTAGTTTGAAGAGCCGATCCTTGCTCATCTTTCCAGGAAGCTTGCCACTTGCGGACTTTGTGGGCGAATTCGTGAGGGACTTCTGCCGGATGCGATCATAGAGGGCCTGACGTCGAGAGCTTGACGGGGTCTGCGGCGCTGTTGTAGCATTAGTTCCCTTTTGATGAATGGGTGTTGATGGAACGGGGGGCTCGGCGTTACGTCGGAAAGGGGAGGCTGAAGGCGTAGATGGAGTTAAGAGACCAGTAAGTCCAATGGGCTTGGAATGCCGGGAAGAGGGCGTCTGGGGAAATGGAACTGAAGACTTCGAAGACGTAGTACTTAACTTGGATGCCGGAGTAGTAGGAAATGGCACGGCAAAATCTTGAGAAGACGAAGCCTTCTTGACAGGAGATTTGAAGGGAGATCTACTCGATGACCTGGATGGAGAGGTAGGAGATGGTGGTATTGTGAGAATTGCAGCGGAAGCAGAATCTTTAGGTGAAGATGAAGCAAGTAACCGCGTTAGCGTGGAATGTTTCGCAGGAGTAATCAGTTGCGGTAGATCTGCCATGTAGAGATTTGGTACGGGCATTATTCCAGAATGCAGCTGGCGGTTTATTGAATACAATAGCCTGTCCGCGATGGAGATAGAGGTGAGACATACCTCTACCCACCGCCGCAGCTTAGAGCGAACCTCCTGTCTTCGAGACTCGTTGGCCGCCGTCCAGCGGGCTACGGATGCCATGCCGCTCCCCATATCCTTGTCCAAGTTCATTTCTACTTCTATGCCAATGCCATAGGCTGGGATTCGGGACTTGACGGACTTGGAATAATGCTTGGTCGGGCTGATGATGAAGCCCATGGCTCCACGTGTCCAATCCTTGAGCGGTGGGGGCGTCTCGTCCTCGAGGAAAGGATTAACATCGTCTTCAGACTTGGCGTTTTTCTCGTTGGATGGCACATCTTTGCCATCCCACTCCCAAAGCCAGCAGAGCCTTCTAAGATCATCAATATCAAATGAGGTTGCTAATCCAGAGTATGTGTTGAGAGAATGGTGGTTTAGCACGTTCCGGACGATGCCTGTATCAGGCGAAGGAGAAACAGCACATGTGGCGAGCGCGTGTGAAATGGCGTGTTGCAACGCGGTCTGAATATTGTAAAGACGAGAAAGGTGTGATGGAAGCAGAGTAGAGTGTGGTCGTAACAATGTTGGCTTCTGTGAAGTCTTTGGAGGAGAAGGTGGCCTAAGAAGAATGTTAAAACGCGTGAAAGTGAACCATTTTTGAAAACTGCAAGACAAACGCAATACGGAGTCGCTTTGGGGTGACGACGGAATCATCCTCATCACCAGACAGACATCGTTTCTTTCGTGGTGATACGTGCAGAGCTGTGTACAAGTCAGACATCGTTGGAAGAGGGCCGGCCTGAACGATGGAGGAGTGTCGCAGTTGAAAAGATACAGTGGACCTCAGACGCGTTCTACGCGCACCCACGTGACGTTCCCACGTCAAAGATAGGGTGTCAGGGGCCCCGTGTGAGGATCGATTGCTATCATCCTCCCAAGGATCAAGGCGGACGGACGCTTTTCTCCTAAATTCCCAACTGAAGCCTCGCCTCCTTGCCCTTAGCGACCACCAACTCTATTCTACTCTACCATGTCCCCTGTATGTCCCATTTATCCTTCGTATCTTCATCTTCCACCACTCAAATCTTCATGCAGGAAGAAGCCGACGATTTCTCACCGAACAACACCCCAGGTATGATTGCATCTCGGACATCGATACAGCGGTGTTTACCCTTCCTTTCCTAAAGGCTACAAGCCTTCTGCTGCGAAGACACTGGACGAATACAAGGCTTTGGATGCCGACGATGAGAGTCTGGCTCGTTGGAAGGCCAGCCTTGGTATCACTGATGGTGCTACCTCTGCCAGTGATCCCACCAAGCCCAAGGTTGGGTCTATTCTTGTGCATCGTGGCCGGATTTACTAGTTATATCACGCCTCTAGTTGACCATCCTCGCCTTGGAGCTCACCTCCCCGACCCTGCCCGAGGGTAGGAAGATCGCGATTGACTTGACCGACAAAGCACAGCTGCAACAATTGAAGTCAGCACCCATTCAAGTCAAAGAGGGTGAAGAATACAGGTGACTACATATCACATCCCCTGTTAAGCCATGTACACATCATTACATCTTCTCCCAGCGTTTACGTTACATTGAAAGTTAACCATTCCCTTGTCACGGTGAGGATACTGTTCTCTTATCATGCTTTGTCACTTATGCAGTCTGCAGGGTGCTCGTTATATCCAAGTCGTGAGGAGGAAGGGTATCAAAGGCACGCATGGTTGGACATATCATCACTTCCCCCTGCTGACTCGCGCCGTCAACAGTTGAGACAGTGGACGCGATGCTAGGATCGTACGGTGTGCAACCAGAGCCACGCCGCGTGAGTGTTGTCCACGATGAGTTTCCCTCAGGCATGCTGGCGCGGGGTGAATACACTGTGAAAAGTCGTATCACCGACATCGACGGGGAAGTCTATGGTGGTATGTATCGTATTTCGCCACCGCATTCTGTCGGATCTGATGGCCCTCGCTAGAATTCGATTGGCTATTCAAAATTGCAAAGGAGTGGTGATCAACGTGTGCTTTTGGACTGTATATTTGATCTGAATGTCCCCCATTCTTACCCATACATTGTTCACATACCAATGCCATCATGATGTGTATCGAGCTGGTTGTGGTACTGTACTACTTGCAGACATGAGAAGGGCACGATCGTTCCATCCTCAGCTTTTGATAACTTACTGTAAGATGAGGCCGAATCCCCCGTTTGGCTTATCGACGCCACCCGAGCTGTTTGCCCATGTCCTTTTTCTCGGCCAGCAGCGTCCAGCGAGGGAGTCTACGGTGTCTTATATTCCGTCCTCGTCATGTTCTTGCGATCAACGAGTATCATGGACAGCTGCATCCTCCATCCTTATCTTACACCCATCCCTGCCTCTCCATCCGGAACCTGACGACGAGTCCCTCCGCTTCACCGCAGTCATGGGTGGACCGTCTCCCCGAAAAACTACAGCCCTACTTCTACCTTACACGTATAGACAAGCCCATCGGAACCTTGCTCTTGTTCTACCCCTGTGGTCTGTCTCTCTCGTCTCGCTTATCCTGCATGACACCGCTGAGGCTCCGCCCGCCAACCGCCGCAGCATGGTCCATCACGATGGCGTCCTACGCGCTCAACGTACCACCATCAACACCGCTCACCTACATCGGCCTCTTCGGCCTTGGCGCGCTCGTAATGCGCGGTGCAGGCTGTACCATCAACGACATGTGGGACCGTAACCTCGACAAAGCTGTCGGTGTGTTCTGCCCTTTCATCCCTCCGCCAGTCCGGAACCGACGTGTATGCTCATCGACTCCCATCGTCCGTACACCACTTAGAGCGCACTAAATCCCGTCCACTCGCTCGCGGCGACGTCACGCCCCGACAGGCGTTCGCGTTTCTCGGCCTACAGCTCACGGCCGGCCTTGGTGTGCTCACACAGCTAAACTGGTACAGGTACGCTGCCTCTCTGTTTCACGCCCAGCTCCCAGCCGTCCACGCTCTCCACACTGACTGCGGCACAGCATCCTGCTTGGTGCCTCGTCGTTGTCGCTGGTGACGATATACCCGCTCATGAAGCGCGTCACATACTGGCCGCAGGCCGTCCTAGGTACCGTCCCCGTGCCCTTTTTTCACTCGCCGCGGCTAACCCGCGACCTTGTGCGCCGCACGCAGGCCTCGCATTCAACTGGGGCGCGCTGCTTGGCTGGTCGGCCGTGGCGGGCACCGTGAACTGGAGTGTGGCGGCGCCGCTGTACGCCGGCGGCGTGCTGTGGACGGTCGTGTACGACAGCGTGTACGCGCACCAGGACAAAGCGGACGACGTGCACGTGGGTATCCGCTCGACCGCGCTGCTCTTCGGCACGCACACGCGGCCCATCCTGGGCGCGTTCTCCGCATCCACGCTCACGCTTATCGCGGCCGCGGGTGTGCTCAATGGGCATGGCACGGCGTTCTTCCTCGGCATGGGCCTCGCGGGGGCGCAGCTCGCACGCGTGATCTATGGGACGGACTTTGATGATAGAACGAGCTGTTGGAGGGGCTTCGTGGGATGCGGGTGGGCCGGCTTCTGGGTATGGATGGGCGCGTTGGGCGACTATGCGCTGCTGCAGCTCGTGGCGAATATCACGACATAAAACCAGCAGTTCTGGGTTTTTGCTCGCTCACACAAGCGGACCCGCATTGTTTAAACGCGTTTTGCAAGAGGTTCTCTCACCTGCGTACAACCCGTTACGAATGCATTGAAAGGCTGCATAGTTAGAATTCTGAGATGTATCGTGGGTGAAGTCGTGCCGAGATAACCTTAAGCGTGGCGAGTGCAGAAGTAACAGCAGAAGTAATAGATGGGAAAAGAAATTGATGAAAGCGTGAATGCGACGCCTGCGGGAAACAACAATGTAATGGCTAAGGATAGCATTTCGATATTATAGCAACAAATGTGGTACAACGATGGAACAACCGTTAAAGGGGCCCATCAGCTGATACCGGCGGACGTAAGGTGCTGCAGAAGGTAGAAAGTAGGCCAGTTTACGCTGAGGAGTGGAATGCAATAGCGGCATGCGTCCGGGACTTCAACCATCCCTTGAACCCAACAATAAATAACGCCCAGCAGAATGCCAAGCAGGTCAAGGCAACTGAGAGGTTGAGGAACATCATGACATCTAGTGAGTCGAATCCTATGTCAGTAGGAATGCGATGGCGCAAAAGCTGCATGTTACTCGCCGTCACGACCTTGCCGCATAGCAGCGATAGTGACCTCCTCGGTGCTGAAGATAAAGACAAGGCCGCCACAAGCAAGGAAGAAACTAGCAAGCGCCTCTGTGGGAGGTCGCGACGGAAGTATAGAACGGGGTGGGTTGAGCCAGAGGAAGAAGTACGTGAGGCACCGGAGAACAGCGAAACCACAGAGTAAAAAGCCCCATAACGCGTGAATTTGCACCTCAAAATTATAAACAAGTTAAGTTTTTGTCAGTGGTAAGAGAGCACCGAAATCGAAATATACCTGGAAAAGATAAGCCTGGGCATGAGCGCTCATCGCGGCGCCAGTGACGCCGATAACAAGAGCTGGGAAAGGATTGAAGCTGCCGTTGTAACTGGGCGGCTCAGCCACGGTCTCCCGCGCGTTATTCGCGCTCTTGACAGCGGCAGTTGATATCGCAGCTAACCAACGACGAATACGACGAGATTCGAGGCCCATGCCAATGAGACCCGCAAACCAGAACATGACCGCAATGCTGATATGTTGAACCTGCCTGGTCGTGAAAGGGTCTCCGGGGTTCACGCCAAAGCGTTCCATCCATGTGTTTGTGATACCGTAAATGAAAATGACTAAGGACTCGACAAACTCGGCCGAGACATGTTCGCCGAAGGGCGGGCGGTTCCAGGCCCAGCCCAGTTCGGAGAAAGAACCAAGGAAACGGGCAAAGGTGACTAGGCCATAGCACCAGAATATTCCACCCTCTGTGATCGCATAATCGCAAATTGTGAGCATTCTCATGGTGGATCGGATGACGCCGAGTAATAAAAAAAAAACTGAACGTACTGATCAAGTGTGCCAGGCAAATGTTTACATAGGACCCCCGGCAGCCGCCAGTATAAACCGTGCTGCCAAAGAGCAGTTGACCGAATGCGGCGAAGACGAGGCTTCTTTCCAGGGTAGCGAATGTAATGGCACCAGCCTTGCGGATCCAAGAGGCCTTAGTACGAGGGGTCTCGGGGAACGTATCATCCGAATGCTGAGAGCCATGAGAGGAACGAGCACCAAAGAGGGTACGCTCGGATGCGGCAATTTCCGGATATTGATGCTGGCGGACATCATTAGCCCATTGCACGGTTTCATCATCGTCATCGCCAGGGAGGCGGTCAGTGGTGTCTATATGACGATTTTGCGGAATGCGGATCGGGTCCCGGGCCACTGAAGCCTTCAGGTCTTCTTCGAGCTCTTCTGGTTCCGCAGATACCAGGTTAGTGTACTCGCTACTGAAGCCAACATGCCGCTCTTCTTGACCTAGTACGACAGTCCGCCAGAAAGTGTTAATGGAACACTCGTCACCGCTTCGGACAGACTTGACGTAACGGACAAGACGGCCGACGCAGGCGACAAGATCAACGGCAGAGATGACCAGGGCAAGGGATATTACAAGATAACTTTGAGAGGAGTGCTTCTGACCCTCATACCTGCGTCTATACATTGAGGAGAAAAAGATAAGGGGAAGGGAAAATCTCACATATCAGGGGTGAGCTTCCTGTACACGCCACTAGATGCACAGCCCAGAACGATAAAAGCCCAGAATACAACCATGCAAAATCCATGCCAAGGGTGCTTGACAGAGCGTAAAGCAATACCTGAGGGATTGCAGAGTTATGGACTAAGTAGCCGAGTGGGGGAGGCAGGACATACGGACCTGCCGGGAGGGCACCAAAGAAAGCAGAACACATTGATAATACATGGAGACCCATAAGCCAGGGGTATCTTTTCTGATTGGAGGCGTCGCCGTCGTCGAAATCGATGGACCAATATGAGGGAGGAGTCGGGGCATGATACATGGTGACTTCAGTTTCATTAAGCTCTGTGAGGGGAGCAGCGTGATGGCCGCCGTGGCCATGATGGTAATCACCGTCGCGGGAATGAATCAAGGCATCGTCGTCTCGCGAGTGAACATGGGCAGCCCGGACGGAGGTAGATGAAGAGGGGTCCCGGGCGACCAAGCTGTCGGAAGAGGGTGGGGCAGCAGCGATTGGGCCAGCAGCATAGAGGGCTAGGAAGGGGATGAGGAATCCCAACGACAAGCCAGGATAGCGCATGAGGGTGCTAGACAAGGAGAAGTAAACGGCATATGATTAGGAGGCTGCCCATTATAAACCCCTCCTCCTGCTCTAGATCGCCACGGCAAATCTCGGACCCTCGTCAGGGATCCAGATAGCCTCCCTCGCTTAGTCATTGTTCCACCCGACCCACCGTTGGCGGCGTTAGGACAGGAAAGGAAAGTCTTGTGGAGCAGGGGCACCCACTGCATCACAACTGTCACGTCGGCCGTCATCGAACCCTAGGACACTGTATAAAATGAGGGCATAGCTGGATCAGCGATGAGGCGGGACAGTCACTGCTGAGTCATTGACAGCGATCGTTCGATTACTGCTTGTATTCATTCCGCCATCTCGTCACCCGGAATACCCCCGGCGTCATCTTTTCATCTCGTCCCTATGCATTCCCCGCCTTCATACTGCTGGCCGCCCAAGCTCACTGTCTAGTGTTAGAACTGCCTGTCCCGTCGGCAACAGTTCATGTTTCTTGTCCATACCCTTTACCCGTCCGCTATGAGTCCTCGCAACCTAGTTTCAAATCGCGAATCGGATTCCGGTTACTCGGCGCTCTACCCTCCCGGAGTCCTAGACGTGTCGTTTCTATTGTCATCTGGCAACGCAACGGCCGCCGGCCCACGGACCTATGGAGTACTCAGCCAATATTCGATTCTCTCTCTTCGATCCTTTCCTTTTTGGAATGCTGCATACTGGACATGCTCCTAGTAACTTAGCCATCAGGCATCGCTAGCCATTCCACCATATTTCTGATGACTTCAATGATCAATGATCAATAATCTGCCTGTGTTTAGATGTCCAACTTATTCGCCCCTTGCCTCGTGAATTCAATTGATGTTGGACGTATGTCAAACGATGTTCTGATGATACCAGTGGCGATACATCAAATATGCGGTCTTCGTTATGACTCCGAGTCGACGCGGCGGAGACCTTAAATGTTATACCGTCGGGTCCATGCCGTCGGGTCTACTGCAACGTATGCAAACGCTGTGTATTTCGAAGTGGTATGCTGTTCATCGTGGTGGCTATGCTGGATACATAAAGTATATTGATATCTGTTGTAGACGCACGCGCTGTCATTGCATTCGTATAGTTTCGTCTCTAATAGGAGTCTGATAAAGGCTCCAGGAGTCGGTATATATAAGGTTGCTGGATGGATCTATTAGCAGTTTGCTGGACCATATAAACGGCTCTAGTGTCGAACAGAGCCTGATGGATGAAGAGGGGCTCCCGCGTAGGTTGGTGCCGGTGCGAGTTTTAGAGTATAAGAAAATAGAGGGACAATTTGACATGACATAACAAGGGTCTGGTATATGATCCTTACCGGCAGGTGCGGCACTGGACACACGAATCAAGGTTAGGGTTTATAAATTACCATGATAGTCCTGTTCTTTGCGAGTCGCGATTTTAAAATACCTGCATGCCGCCTTCGCAACATCGTTTGTTCCATGTTTCCTCCAAGGCAACCGCTTTTCATTCCCGGCCGCTCCGAATCACACGACCCTGATGCCCCCGTCCGCGCGACTGATAACGATGCCGCCATCGCTCGGCTTTCCGCTACACAGAAACGCTATCTAGAAGATCCATATATTGCTTCGCTCGTCCCTCGTGCACACCTTCAACAACCAAGGTCACCTTTGATTAACATTGGCACGTATTTGCGCGGACGCGGTATCGACGAGCTCGTGGAACAATGGCTACAACTGGCCCGGGTTACGGGGGGCGGGAAAGTCCAGATCGTCAGCCTTGGTGCGGGAAGCGACACGCGGTTCTGGAGGCTCGCGGTGCGTGACGGTAGTGGCCAGTATGGGAGCACGTTTGATTGCAGTTTAGACAGACGGGGCCACATGCCGGTCAGTTAGCGCGGTACGTCGAGCTGGATTTTGCGGAAAACACGTTGCATAAGGCTATGGCGATTCGGAAAAGTAAAACACTCGGTCCAGCCTTAGGAGATCCTGCGTCTGTGAGCGTTGGTAAGCTTTTCCGTGTGAGATTGCCATTGCCATCGAACTGTCGCTGAGTTGCGTATGGCTTGCGCAGTGGGCGGAGGAACGGGATTGAGGTCTCCAGTATACAATCTTTTGCCGGTGGACCTGCGTCTGCCACCATCCAGCACTCTCGCACCGCTCCTCGCTTCAGATACACAACCTCTTCTGTCGCCTGATATCCCAACCTTGCTCCTGTTTGAATGCGTTCTTGCGTATATGGCCCCTGCCGCCTCCGACGCCATCATTCGGTGGTTTGTGGAGTACTTCACATCTTCTTCAAAACCGACTGCTCTCGGTGGAATCGTGTACGAGATGTTCGGATTGAACGACGCATTTGGGCGCGTGATGCTGACTAACCTCAAGGTACGACTGTCCTGTAGGATTTGTATCGTGTGTCCTGAAGCTGTGCATCTCGTGCAGTCACGATATGTTTCCTTGCCTGGCGTTGAACCCTACACGGACGTGTTTTCGTTGTCGCAGCGGTTCTTCCGGTGTGATTTCGAGGCTGCAAGTGCCCTGACTCTGAAGGATATTCGCCGGACCTACATCGAGCCTGAGGAGCTTGAAAGGTTCTGTAAATTTCACACACCTCGTCATGACCATTGACACGTCTCGAACAGGATATCAAAGCTCGAGATGCTTGACGAGATCGAAGAGCTCGATCTGGTGCTCGAGCACTACGCCATCACATGGGGAATGAAGTCATTCAGCGGAGGCTGCCATGCTTACCAGCAGTGGGGACTACGACTGAAAGTACCAGGAACTCCCGAGGAAGATCAGGTGTAGGCATCGTCATGTAAACCGGGCAATGTCCAGAGTGGGTATCGTCCTTCGTGTATATTCTTGTTGTAGTGACACTGCCATCGTTTGCGCGACAAGGCTGTAGGTGACTTGTGAGATGGACTGACAAGGGGCACAAAGTGTCATTGTATTTAACTCAGTGCAAAGATGGCAGTCCTTCAATGGTCGGCCATGATGAACGAAGAAAATTTGACGACAACATTACGACGCCGGTGCGCGCCGCGCTTGTCTTGGGCAAGTGCAGTCTGACAGGGGGCAGTCGTACGAGGGAAATACAACAAAAAATGTACTGCCACTGCCTATATACCCGCGCTCGCAACCCGATGGCGCCGCGAAATTAAAAGTTCCAACAGAGGGGACAACACACGATGCATCGCGGGTCATGCGAAGAATGGAATGGACACGGACTACGGTGGCAGCAATAGTAGGCAAACTACGAGGGTACAGGCAATGCACAGACCTAGCAAATGTCGATGACAGCGCTGGTGGCACGATCAGTTCGTGAATTGTCGTAGATCGACACTATTGCTGTGAATTGTTTGGTCGACGCTGCGCCCGCAGTTTCCCAAACAATTTTACATTGCAGATGAATATCTCACAGATAGATTATGCGAGGGTGTGGTCTGACCGCTGACGACTCAGGCTGAGGGTATCACGGTCATGCCGAATAATAAGTTCGTCATTTGGCGAGCTTCACTAGCGGCACAGTCCAGGACCCCAGGTGGACAATCTACAAGGCGATCACTTCTCAGGATTACGTAGGGAACTTGCGCTTCCATAAGTTCATATGGTCATATGCACAGTGCGTCGTGCCTGTTGGACCAGTCCACAATTATATCAGGGTACTGCGGGCTTTAAAAAATTACGTAGCCCTCTGAAAGTTCACTTAAACACCACCACTTTTGTATATCCAAAATAGGTATCCCAATTTTGGGGTTTTTTTCTTATTCCTCTTGTGAAAAGCTTTGTTTTAATGGTCCAAAGAGATCTACAGGACAGATTTTTTATAGCTTCACAATTGACCAAGTTATAAATTTTGGGGTACTTGATAAGATCGGCAGACTGATTTTGCCACTGTGGCGGTGCCGCACAGCCACTATATAAATGTAATGGGCTCTAAGTGAAT
>QLPM01011267.1:0-10868 GCA_003314695.1 Albatrellus sp. MG142 | reverse complement strand
TTCACTTCCTTTCTCGTCTGGTAAGGGAGAGGGCTCTGCCGGCGTTTCCACAGCGTCTGTAGGGGCGGCCTCATCGTACACTATCTGCTCCACGAGACCAAGGAGGACAGAGATGATTATGGCAGCCTCGAGGGTCTCGCGAAAAACAATGAAGAAGATGGGGACGGAGAACAAGTTCCTGGCCATCAAGGAGGATGGGATAAGACGCCGGAGGAGAGAGGGGGGGAAGGAAGGGCAGGAACATCGAGAAAAGACAGGAAGGGGTATAAATCATGGCGAGAGGATGTTGGCATCTAATCTAATCGAGACATTTCAAGGGTAGCGCTTAGAAAATCTGATAAGATGGGAATGAAACATCTCCGTTTGATAGGTCCGATGACTCTCCCGGCCGAGAGACCGACTGGTCCTTGTACAGGGTTCCATATATCTCCATTCCCCACTCTTACCACGCTGTCAAAACTTCATTAGTTGTGTGTTTCCAGGCATTTACAAATGGTTAGGGCGGACGGCGTACGAAGCGATTACGTTGATGTCAACCGGGCTTTAGTCTCCGAGTCGGATGCTCATCCGGCCGGCCGTCGGGTCTGACTACCACTGTACGAGCGTTACTCATTCCTACAACGCAGAGACAATTGATTCAAGCTGGTGAGCTCGTCTACGATAAAATGTAATGGGTACAGAAAAGAGCGAGCGCCGGTGCGATTGGCGGGAGGAGCGATACGGCAGTCTCACGGCTGAGGTACCTAATCTGATAACGTGATCCTTGATCACACGTTATCAGATAGTGTGCGATCTAATATCTGTCCAACGTGGAGTTCGTGCCCCGTCCCTTGCTCTTGCGCAACCCCATTATTTTTATCGGCCCTCTCCTTTACCTCATAAACAACTCTCCCCGCGCTCTCATCTAATCCATTTCCCCCCATCTAATCAACCCTCGTTCCCGACTTGGGAGTCTGAGCGTCGGGCACCACTTCCTACTCGCAAAAACACGATGAGGACCTTAGTCACCCTCCTCCTTGCTGCCACATCGCCTGCACTGGCAGCCGTGAAGGAAGTCTGGTGGAACATCACCTATGTCGAGAACGCCAATCCCGATGGCCTCTTCGAACGGCGCGTTATTGGTGTCAACGGCACTTGGCCGTGAGCCGCGATCATTGTTTAAGCGTCAATTCGCTGATTTGAGGACTCTCAGACCTCCACCAATAGACATTGATAATAGTGACCTACTCCTTGTTCATGCAACAAACTCCATTTCCGAAGCAGCATCCCTCCATCACCATGGCATATTTTTCAATTCAACGTCCTGGATGGATGGCGCCGTAGGCGTCTCGCAATGGTCAGTGCAACGAAGGCCTCCGTCTTCCATCCTCCGTCCTTGTCGTCTATCGGCGAAGTATGTTAGACATGTCGTGGATGAACTCACAGTTCCTGGAAGGCTCTGCTGTGCCATTCTTGCTGGCCGAGCATTTTGCAGATGTCTCTTTGTCCTGATATCGATGACGCTCATGCACGGTTCGCAGCGGTATCCCTCCTGGTGCAACATTCGACTACAAAGTCCCCATCAACTCTACTCAGTGGGGTACTTACTGGGTCCACGCTCATTCTTCGGTACACCTTTTCAATTTTAATTACACACCTTCGTTTCCTGACTCTATTCCAACAGGGACATTATGTTGATGGCCTTCGAGCGCCATTTATCATTCATCCGCCAACCGAGGTTCATCATTATGATGAAGAGTTCACGGTCGTCCTTGGCGACTGGTATCATGAGCAGCACTCTGTGCTTCTCAAGCAATTCATCGGCCTCGCCAACCCAGGCGGTGCGGAACCTATCCCAGGTTGGTGAACCTCTGCCCGCTCTTCGTGTCAGCTGATGCAACGGGCCGCAGATTCGGCGTTAATGTATTTTGGCCAGAACGGGAGTTACTTTTCCCCGATCACCGGAACGTCGCCGTCCCCTGTCACCTCAGCAGTGGGCTTCAACGAGAATGCGACGCTCCCGTTCGAGCCAGGAAAAACGTACCGCCTGCGCATAATTAACACTAGTGCATTCGCCGCCTTCTTTTTCTGGATTGATGGTCACAGCATGCGGATTATCGAAGCAGATGGTGTAAGCACGTTTACGCTTCCCTATCCGTCTTGCCTAACTTGCTCTGCAGACCGACGTGCAGGAATCTCCCATTGACTTGCTCAGCATCACCGTCGCGCAACGTTATTCAGTCCTCGTCACCGCGCGCAATGAGACTAGTGCTAACTGGGCGATCCACGCCAACATGGACGCTAGCATGTTTGATCACGTTCCAGCTGCTTTGAACCCCAGTAAGCCCCACGCGCGGTCGCAGGTGTGATAAATACTCACCATGCGCGCAGATATTACCTCCTCTATAACGTACAGCGCATCCGCGCCCCTCACCGACCTCGGTTTCATCGACGCATATCATGATGTCAACGACACTGCGCTCGTGCCTATCGTGCCTGTGGCGATGCCTCTCGCAGACCGCACCATCGAGCTCGAGGCAACATTCGCTACGATGAACGACGGGACAAACCACGCGATGTTCAATAAGATCACCTATAACTCACCACTCGTGCCCAGCATCCTCAGCGAGCTCACTCTCGGCGATAACGCCACAGTCGCCACTGCTTACGGGCCCACGAGCTTCGTCCTCAACCACCTCGAGGTCTTTGACATCGTACTGAAGAATGGAGACGTCGGAAAGCACCCCTTGTAGGCGCTCCTCTCTCTGCCTCGCTTCCTCAAATATTCACTCACCTGTGATGTGTGCTAGTCACTTGCATGGCCACAAGATGCAAATCGTGAATCGCGCGCAGGACTACACGTCGAACGACCCCGCGCTGAACCCGCCACTCATTGAAGGCCAGGTGAACCCTATGCGACGCGACACCGTCCAGGTCCCAGCCCTGCATTCCGTCACTCTGCGTGTTATTGCCGACAACCCCGGTGCCTGGTTCTTGCACTGTGCGTTCCCACTTCTGTCCCTATCGCCCACGCTCACAGCCCTTCCTGCACAGGCCACATTGAATGGCACCTCGAGAGTGGGCTCGCCGTGACGTTCATCGAGGCGCCACTGCAGGCACAGGAACGCGCACAAGGCCGCCTCCCATCGTTCCTCACGAACCAGTGCTCCGCGCAGGGGATGCCCGTTTCGGGAAATGCCGCGGGCCACGCATCCGCGACGGACCTTAGCGGGCTGCCCACCGGCCCATTCCCGCAAAACAATGGCTGGCACTCTCGCGGCATCGGTGCGATCGCTGGATGCGTACTCGCGGCAGTACTTGGGATGATCGCTGTGACGTGGTACGCAATCGGCGGGCATCTCTCTGATGAGGAGATAGAAGATGAGGTGCGCCGAAAGCACGCGGCGAAGCAGACGCGGCAGATCTTCAAAAAGCGCGCATTGTGAGGAAACGCCTCGGGGGGGCGGGAGATAATATCGAACGAGAAGAGCATAAGGGTGCTGATGATTTCCTGGACGACACCCTGAGTAATGTTGCGATGTTGGACATGTACGATCACGAGATGACCACGATTCATGATCTGTGTCGCAGGTGACGCGCGCGGGGTGTCCCTCAGATCGCACGGCTGGACCGTGGGGGAACCGAACAAACCGCTCGTGCACCTGGCCGCCCAACAAAAGAATTAGTCGGACTCGCCACTATGTGACGTCATCAGTTCGGTATAGTTGTCAGACAATTTACTTCGTTGCCCGTTTCTACCTAGCTTCGCACGCCAAGAGTACAAAATAGCGTCCGGGGCGTCACTACCCCGCATCGGGTATATCAAATTAGCGGTGTAACAGACGGGCGCAGCTGCGCTGTCACCAGAGGCTGTACAATGGGAGGCGCGTAACGGGGACGTGCCTTGAGATGCAGTATCACACAAGCCTGGGAGATGCACATTTCTTGTATGGTAGGACCTTGAACCCATTAGCGTATCGCCAGGCTCATGTGGATCGTGTGTGAGGATTATGATGCGCGCATCCACGTGGTGCTTATCGCGCACGGCACAGACGCGCTGTTGGCCGTGTTGCTACTAAGCCCAGGACCGCGAACAGCGCTGTCATTATTATTGATTAGCTTTCTACACCATGGACATCACCTCATGCGAGACTGCCAGTGCACCATATAATCATGGTGCATACGGAAACTGCTGCAGCGCTATCTGACAAAGTCCGTGACGTTGACCATGGCCGCCATGCAGTGAGATATCGAGTGTTAAGTCTTACGAAAAGACTAAACCTTATGATTGCCAGCCTACCAGGCGCCAGATTGCAAGATGACTTGACCAAACCATCCACGGACCGGCTTAAGCATGCGCATAGCTACCGTCTCGTGATTACAAGTCCAATATGGGAGACACAGCATCGAGCATGCGAGGCCATCGCACATCAACCGCCCGCCGCTATCGGTTCTGACATACCCTATCTCCGCGCGCGGCTACCGCTCGGCCGAGTGCGGTTTTGATGAGAAGGGTGGGAGGTTCAGGGGCAAGGCGGAAGCTGTTAGTAGAGCGTCCATTAGGGCGTAACGAAAGTCGCGAAGATGGAGAGCTAGAGCGTGCGCAGGGTAGCAAACCGCCTGTAACCTTGTTGTCTGACGGGAGTTCTGATGGGGCAACCCTCCCCCCCAACGGTCAGCACGTGCACCGTGCCTATACTTGGATGAGGTCTGTGAAGGAGACTACGTCGTGTCAGTGTGTCAGTGGGCAGCGGCTCGCACTATCGGTGTGTCATGTCATCTTCGTGAGGCTACTGAGTAGAGACCCAGCGTAAGGTGCTCGAGCGTTGCATTGACGCTGCACAGCTGATGCGCGGCGACAAGGAGGTCGGAGAGCGTGTGCACAGGTAGCCCCTCAAACTGCCTGAAAAGCGCCTCGAGTGTTCGGTACGACTACTAGTCATTCATCGTGAGGGTGTGTAGACGCAATGCCTGGCCGCCCCGGCACGCATCGTACACCTCGCAGCCCCACTCAACTTGCTGAGGTGCAAGCTGCGCAGGTGTAGGTTCGCGCTGAAGATGCATGAAAGGTCGCACGGCCCGGGTGCATTGAACCCGCAGTGCAATTGGGCGGGTCGTATACAGCGGTACACCGGCAGGAGACGAGATCGCAGATTACAGTACGACATATGGAGGCAGAGAATGTGAGGCGTTTGGTGATGGGCATCGGCTTGCTAGGGCGGTCGCCGGTTTGGAGATATGGTTGAGCGTCGAGTGGTAGCTGGAGATTGTCAGTGATCACTACAATCTCTGAGGGTGGAGTAGAGAACGCGGAGGAGAGGTAACGAAAATCACGCTGCTAGTGATCTGTAGCTGTATGAGGGCTGTTGTGACATCGTCAGCATATTCATAGGCGACGGACTGGTGGTACATGGGAACGTGTTTGCTCGTGTCGAGCTTGAGAAGTCGAATTTGAATTTTCCTCCGCAGCGTTCGTGAGTAGTCCGGTTCTGATCATTCTATCCCCGATCTTACTCGGCCTCAATGCATGTACATTTAACGTCGATTGGCTACCGAGCTTTCGAGGTATGAAATAGTTCCAAACACGATGTTGTCGGCCACAGACAATGCACGGAGATGTTACTAGCAGATACAAGCCATCGCCCATGATTACGTGCTGACATATCTAGAGGTCATACATATCGAGTTTTTGATACGAGGGCAAGTCTCAACTTCCGACCAGGACATCGTCATAACTTGAACTGCTGATCCCATCGCGTCGACGTGTGCCTGTAAAGCACGCCCTACGTGCAATCACGACTCACTAAACCCATTATTACCACCCCGGGGAGTATCCCAGACTTCCGTTTTCACGATGTCATGACTTGGACGCGGACATAAACGTTTTAATGTACTTCATCAAAGCCATCCCTCCTGGTGGCATCGGGGCCAAAGTCTCCTACAAGTCTATACAGCCTGATCTTTGAGCGAGGGAAAGAACGTCAAATCCAAATATCAGTCTGGTTCGCGCGCTCTACGAGCTCCGCGTCCGCTATCTCCAGTATTTGCTCGCCGTCATAGTCACGTGACTCAAGTCCAGCGCTCAATATTAATGTGGAGCCCTTCCCTCACTCGGACTTATACGATACCGACTCCAGAGTCCTCACTCCGTTCCTTAGCTATCATATGTGGTGTCAAAGCGGGCCAGTGAGGCTGTTGTCTCTGACCGGATAGATCCGAACCACATTGGGACTTCTTCATCATGCCGAAATCCGATCCCTTTCCATGACGGTGTTCAGCTGAAGTCCACCCTTTCAGTCAGGAGGCCCGTTTATTGGTGGCAACACGCACTTGACTAAACTTCATTGCATTACAGCTAGAAGTCCATCGAGAAACAGGACATCGTGGGGTGTTAACAGGAAAGTTGTGAGTTCCTAGATATTCCTTGACGTCGGCTTCACAGGCCCGTGGTTGAGCTGTTAATAGTCGGACGGATTTGTCCAGAGTTCGACAGCCACCTGACACTGTATGCGCGGCTATTATCCCGACATATTTGTCGCCTACCAAATACGATGCCTGTGGCCAGATAACTAG
This sequence comes from Albatrellus sp. MG142, assembly GCA_003314695.1. Lineage (NCBI taxonomy): Eukaryota > Fungi > Basidiomycota > Agaricomycetes > Russulales > Albatrellaceae > Albatrellus > Albatrellus sp. MG142. Next base: position 4,316 of record QLPM01011267.1, on the reverse strand, counting down.
ATGAGACAACTTGGAAGAGATCCCACAAGCAGTTCTCTACTATTTTGTCTTTGCAGATGGGCCTCAGGTCGGGAGTGTGTTCATTTGGGGATCGACATTGAGATTTGGCGCCACGCCATGTTCGGTGTGATCATCACGTTAATGGTTGGGTACATATCAACTGAAGGATGGGTTCCCGAGAATCGGATGCTATATCCGTCGTCGGATTTCTTCTTCAGCTAGTCTCCCTTGGGAAATCCACAAGGCGATCTCACGAGCGCCTCGATACGGTGCGAGTTCCTCGCTACACCCATGCTCCCATCTGTGTATACTGCGCGCCGTCAGATGGTGAAGTTCGTCCCGATCTAGGAATTGGAGGTTAAGAGTCGCGGAGCGCACAAGATGCAGGAAGCTCTGTGAAGATCCGCGGTGTCTATGAAATTTTGTCTCTGCCTGCACTTTTTGTGCGTGTGTGTACCCTTACCTGTTCGATTCATGACTGTAGCAACAATTGGTTCGATCGATGATGTCCGACCAGGATGCTGTCATGAAAACTTCTGCAATATGAGGTAGCAGCGTCAAAGGCTGTGAGAGGGTGAATTATTTACGTGGCACAACGTTCACGGCTCTACTTGCACTCACAACTGCAGTGTCCGAAAACCTTGCTTGTGCTGAACGCAATGTGTCCCTGCCTTGGTCCCTTCCTGCGGAAAATCAATCACTTGCAAAAGGAAACAGCATATGTGCATGGTATTGTGCGGTATGTGTGCGCTCAAGTAGAACGTCACGTGCGCCGACGATGACAATCTTATCGATACAGCGATGTATCTCTTCACCCTTGTTCTCAACCACCAGCGATACCCCCGCCGCGCAACTGCAAATCTTCCGCGGATCACACTCACCAGGCTACTTCTTACCCCAGAGTCCAAAAATGCTCGCAGGATGTGTTGTAGCTGATCGCCGTCGAGAGTCCGGATTCCTGGGCTAACAGTCTAGGGCCGCTCTTCTTACACGTACTGTGGCGACGCGGTCGTCATTATATGTACTGTCAGCATGTTTGGATGGGTTTTTCAATTCAATACAAGATTAGCTTCGTTGCAGACCCCTTCCGCTGGGGAGCCGAGTGGGGTGGGAGGTTGATAGCAGTTATTTCGCGACGCAGATACATAGTAAGTATTCTTCGGCATTTGGGCGACCGCCCCCCATATGCTGTATGCTCACTATGAGTGGATAGATTCAGCGAGCTGTTTGCACTTGCGGAGAGCCTAGGGACCACTCTTATGCTTGACCTGGTGTAGCATAACTAGTGCACAATATGACATGCTCTAGTGTGTTAAGAGGCGGCTGTCAGCCTGCGTCGCCAAGAAATTCAGAGCGAGGGCAGTGCACGCAGTGTACTCGACATTTCGTCTTTGTTCCAGAACAGCTGCTACATGGAAGCTGCGGAGACGCGTTTTCCCACTGACGACGTTCCACGGGTCGGAACCCGATTGCTTCCTACAGCAGCTGATGCCTGTGTCCGGAGCGCTTCGCGGTTTTGCAAGGGCAGTACGACGTGCACTATTTTGGACGATGACGCCGTTGTGAGTATGTCGCCTTTCCTTGTTTTCTGTTTAGCAGTCCTAGGTGGGTGGAGTGCCCACAGCGCACATAAATTGCTAGAGCGTACCACATAGTGGACGAGCAGACCAGACCTCATGACGACTTTGTGAGTCCTATTCTGGAAATTCCCCACCGATACGCTTCTCTTACACGCACAAGGCCGGTGTGTACTAGGTGCGTAAGAGATTTTCGTAAATATGCCTATTGTGACCTGGCCGGTGTTCTATTCACAGCCTGAGAGATGATCAGGCTGAGTCCAGGGACCATGGCGGTTCGGAGTCTGGTTCGCAGACAGGGTCGGTTGACCGATGACGAGATGTGCACGTGACGGTGATCACGGCGGGAGTTTCCTGATTGAGCATTTGGCAGTGGAAATCTGGCAAGGTGCGCCAAATACGAGCGAGTCGTCAATATCTTATGTTCAGACTCTATAAACCCCTCTCACCCCCCTCCGCCCTCTCCCGACACTCCCTCCCTCCCTCTCCCTCTCTTCATCATGGGCGTACAGCTCATCCCCATACACGTCCCCATCGTTCGTCATGTCACCCTCAAGACCTCTTTCACCGGCATACAGCACTCTCTCTCTACCCCTGACGCTCCTGTGCACCAGTACAGAGGCATCAAGTATGCCTACATCCCTGCCCGGTTTCGCCAGTCCAAGCTTTTCACTTCCTACCTCTCCCGTACTGACGCTACACGCTATGGGTCAGTATCAATGACGTGCTTTCCCGGTTTTCTCACTCATGGCGCACAACCTCTCCTTTAACAGGCCAATATGCCCTCAGCCAAAAGGAAAAACCGTTGAGGAGGATCTTATAGGCTTCTCGGATGACGAGTTCCCCATCCAGAATCTCAAGCACATAGAGTCGGAGTGTTTGAATCTGAACATTACCTGCCCTGGTGGTCTGACACGCGAATCGCGCGTTCCCGTCATGGTATGGATACATGGGTGCGTGGCCTCGTCATCCTGGCCTTTGCATCATCGCTGACGTCGTACAGTGGCGGGAATAGAGGCTCAGGCTCCCGTTGGCTGTTCGACGGTGGGGCCTTCGTGCAAAATACTCTGCGAATGGGGAAACCGATTATCCTTGTGACAATGAAGTACATCAGAAAACCCTTTTTATACTTTCTTCCCTTGATGCTCATGTGCTCCACAGCTTCCGCTTAGGTTTGCTCGGATTCGCCGCCGGTCGCAAGCTTCTGGAAGACAACGAACTCGCAGGCGACGATGGCGTAGGTAACTATGGCCTGCGAGACCAGCGGCGGGTTTTGGAATGGGTGCACCACTTCATCATGGATTTCGGCGGAGATCCTACCAACATTACCTTGTTCGGTGAATCCACTGGCGCTGCCGATATTCTTTATCACCTCCACTCGAGTGACAATGCATCGTACCCTCTCTTCCAGCGCGCTATCATCCAGAGTGCGCTTATCGACCCGACTGTGCCCACGGTCTCTGCAGCCGATGCTTCTCTTTCACGCGTTATGTCAGTATTCAATGTATCGACCATCGAAGAGCTACGCAAGGTCGACGTTGACAAGTTGGTATCAGTGAACTACAGTGGATCACCTGTTGATGACGGTGTTTTTTTCGATGACGACTGGCGAGACGCTTTACTCCCTGATGACCGCCATCGCCACCACTTCCGGCACGAAGACAGCCCCTTGGCCGTTATTGAGCGCCATCTATCTGAATTCACCCCGCTCAAGTTCGCCTCGAAAGCCGCCCATTTTGTTCCCCACCATGTGCACTCAAAGCCGCACTCCCGGCACCCACAGCAGTCAATCATGATCGGTGACTGCGCATACGAGTCTTTCCTCTATTCACAAACGGCATCGAACTGGACGCCCCATGGCGTCGTACGCCGGCTCAAGGCGATCTGCCAGTCCCTCTCCAAAGCATCGGGGTTGCTCCGCATGTACGACATATCCGCACACACGCCAGAGGAAGAGCTTCCGGAACGCGTGCTGGACCTCATCAATGACACCCGTTTCGCATGGCCAACCGAGTGCATTGCAGACGCCTTCCGCCATTCGCAGGCGCTCACTGCGAGCTCAGCTAAGGTCGCCCCGGGAGGTGCGTCCAATTGCAGCCCCAAGGCAGCACATGGTGGCGGCGGCGTCTGGCGTTACGTGTTTGATCAGGAGGCGCCAAAGCGCGGTGTCCCACACCATGCGGTCGACCTGCTCTACCTCTTCGACACCGCGCCCCCCACCTTCTCGTCTTCATCGTCCGCTGACTCGTTTGCCGAGTCCGACCTCTTCCCCGAATCCTTCTCCGACTCCGATGTGTCAGACGATGGCACACCAACGCCACGCGGCTTCGACTCCGATGAGGGAGACATGTGGAATGTCCCTGTCGTTGACGCGTGGGCCTACACGCGCGTTCGCGACGCCATGCAGGGCCGCTGGGCCACGTTTGCGCACGGAGAGGTGCCTTGGGCAGAAGACAAGGTGTACGTATTTGGGCCTGAGGGCGAGACTGGCGAGCGCAGCCAGAATATCTTCGATGGCCGCCGCCGCCGTGCTGCCTGGCGTTCTGCGCTAAAGCCTCTCGGGCGTGAACTTGTGCACAAAATTGGCGTCGAGTTGAGCAACGGGCCTGTCGTGTACTAATCCCACCCTAATGGCATCTCGCGCTCATATCGCTGCCCGCTCGAGCCCCCATGTTTCCTCTCTTTTTCTCTTGCTTCCATTCTATGTTTTTTTTTATCTCTTGGTGGTATTCCTGCGTT
>QLPM01011230.1:0-14668 GCA_003314695.1 Albatrellus sp. MG142 | reverse complement strand
GGTGACAGATTAGATAAGCGATCATGTGACATCACATGACATACCAAATATGATCTCAGCCACAGGTCATGTGACTTGTATCTGTACAGTAAATAGTCAAAGAAATATAAGTAGAAATGAATATGAAATAAGGGTGAAAAGGGGAATGTGACACAAAGCCTCCTGGATTTAAGTATGGTAAAGTACAAGAGAACAAGCTTAGGGCTTGTTCTACCAACAAGTTGTTGAACTCTGCTTCAACATCTGTGATGTTGTTCATCACTCAGGACCCTTACAGGTCCATGGACACTCTACTTACCATTTCATTCACTTTTTATGGGTATCCTTGTATTTACAATAACTCACTCTCACACTTTGTCATGTGTGACTCACTTACTTGTCATTCATCTTTCCTTTCCTGTATTGTTTATTGTTCTTCTGAGTTTCAACTGGACTTGAACTCTAATCACTCTACAGTACTTAAACCTTCATTTCACCACACTCTCACTTCAGCTTTCTTTCCTCTGCTGAAGTGGGTATCACATACTCTCCTTTTTCTTCTATTTCTGTTGTCCTTACAACTGCCTACTTTCCATAGCTTGTGTCACACTCTCCTCACATATCTGTGACTCCATACACACTTCCACTATTCAGGTACAGTTGTCATATCAATATAGCTTTCTTTCCTCTGCTGAACTTGTGTCACACTCTCCTCACATATCTGTGACTCTGTACATGCTTCCACTATTCAGCATGCATATCCTCACAGCTGTTGACTTTCTGATCACCATTGACTCCTGGATCTCTACCCAGGAGTGGGTCTATCCTGCCACTATGGCTGCTTAGCTCCCAGTCTCTGTCACTCTGTGTCTTCTCACAACATGGGGTGCTGTCATCAATCTCATGCTCCTGTATGAGGTCTGGGAGTATGCTATGCAGGTTGAACAATGTTGGTTTGGTTTGTTGAGGAACATGTTACACCTCTCAAGAGCCATACACACTCAACTACACAAGTCAAGTATTTATACATATAGTGAATAGATGTGAACAAGATGCCTTGTAAGTATATACAAGTCAGAATGAGTTATAGAGATATGAGGGATATCTGCCATAGGCAGATAACACAGGATGAGTAACCATACAGTATCAAGGGATGATGGGGAATCCTGTGTAAGATGAAATGAGTCCAATACCTTGTGCCCTGACAGGGGATCTCTGAGTAAGTATGGATCAAAACATACAATAATTCTGATGATATCTGGGTCATCAAGAAAGGAAACAAGGTAAAAGAAATTGTAACACATGCCTCCTGGTCTTGATACAGCCAGTTGGCATAAGCAGCAGATGTAGTACTGTATCTGTGGGTGTCTTGCTGGTGCCATCTACCAGCAGCCATAGTCCATGTACTTGCAGGACCATTTTGGCATGGTACTTCCAGTAGGCAAAAGTTTGTGCCATCCTCTTCAAGGAATGGGATGTCATAGAGTTGGTTTACAGCCTTTGAGCTGCTCATTGTGACACTCACTGCTGCAGCAGTGTGTCCAGCAGATGGTGCAAGAGTGCTTGAAGAGCCTTTTCTGGACATTTGGTGGGTCAAGTTCTGTAGTGTGCACATGGCATGTGGGAGTTTCGAATGAGTGCGCAAGAACAAGAATGAGCATGGCTGATGTCATCAAGAATTCAGAGACAATCAGGTCTCATAATCTGTTGGAGGTGTTAGGGCTCAGTTCAGGGCACTTGTGCATGTGGTGTCTGAAGATAACTCTTAGTCTGTAGTTGGAAGACTGAGGGAAAAAGAGCACATCATATAGCTATGTATATGTAAATGTCCACCTATCCTGCCACCTTGGCCGCTTGCACGTCGTAAGCGACGCCTCTGTGAGTGCACGCACATGTATGTGTGCACGTGTGCTGGTGCGCGATGCTGTTATCCACAACAAAAAGAAATCATAAGAATGGACCATTAAGGGTCCTGAGTGATGAATGATGTCTCAGATGTTAAAGCACTATTGGAGGATAATTTCACAACCCGCACTTGCCGGCGGAGATTGTACCCGCACATGTAGTGTAGTGACCGTTCCACAGTTAATTAAGAAGTTGTTTTTTCGTCAGTTCTGAGTGCAACCTTGCAACAAGCACAACTTCAACAGCTTATTCCTCTTAGATATAGTGAATATGGTACTGTTGAAGCTAATAGCAATTTTTTTGACAAAGAAAAGCAGACTAAAAGCTCTCAAAGAATTGAAGAGATGTGCAAAACATGATTTTGCACTGGAAATGGTCAATAACAGGACTGGTGCATAACAGAAAAAATTGAGAGCCTAGTATTTAACCTTGCCAATAGTGGAAGCCACTTGAGCCTGTGCTATGCTGTTGTAGTGCTATAAATATGTTGTGTCAGATTTTGCACTTCCCAGGCAGTGATAGTATCACTCCACCAAAAAAAACTGCCATTATGGTACACCGAATATCAATCAGCATAAAATCCGCACACGGTACACTCCTACTGTACTCTACTTGCTCTTCAGAGGACCTTTCATGCCTTTTGTCTTCATTCCACTGACTGCATCACCCTTCTTCGCCCGGGTTCCTTCACCGATACTTATTCTTTGCCCCATCTCGTGTTGGAACCCTCCGTTACCACTCTTCCTCTTTACCGCCTTAAATGATTTGTTACCTTTTATCTTGCGCTGGTCGATGACGCCCAATTTCGAATGTCGAGATGCCCTTTTCGCCGACCGTATAGCTGCATCAACCACCTTTCTATCATCCTCTGCATCATCCATAGCCAGTTTGCGCCGTTTGGCTCTTCGAGAGAGACCGGCAAATTTGTCTCGTTTTGGCTGCCGTATGCTCGTTGTAAGAGCAGGACCTTTCATGGAACCGCTAATCTTACCTTATCCAGGCCTTTGATATATTTGACTTTGTGTTGTGCGGACGAAAAGCCTGCTTCGTATTGTTCTTTACTGAGGACTAGAAAGGACATGTATGAGTGGGTTACCATCAAAACTAACATACATAATCGAGACTACCTTTCGCTTTGTCTTTATCTTTGCTTGTCTGGAACCAGGTCCGAGCTGGTCTTGAATATATCTCGTCCTGGTACTCAATCATGTTTTGCCCTTTCCTAAGTTCTAAATGTGCCTTGCGCAACTAGACGACTGGATTAGGCAGTCAGACGTACTGAGTTGAGGTTGACCAACCTCTTTCTCCTCCATCTCGTCCTGCAAAACCGCGGCAATCTCTGGTTTCAGGTTTTGAAGTGTCTTCACCCATTTTGAGACTGCTTCTGGGGGAACAGTGCGATGTCTAACCTGGTCCTCTACAGTAGCATATTTGATGGCGGCTTTGAGTATTTTTCGATCAGCTTCTCCAACAAGGGTCACAGACCTTCAAATGAAAAAAATTATCAGGCTCGCATTGCAGCGTAATGTGATTAACTTCCGAACCGTCCTTCCTTCCCTGCCCGTGCTGTCCGTCCAACGCGATGGAGGTATTGGGCAAGTTGGCCTGGCATGTCATAGTTAATGACAGTCTCAATACCCTTAATGTCGAGACCACGAGCTGCCAAATCGGTTGCCATGAGATATTCTACAGCACCGTCTCGGAAAAGTTGCAAGGCTCTAAGTCGCTGAGGAAAGGATGAGTTGTGAGATGTGCCACAACACTGGCACCAAGACTGACCTGCTCCTGTGATAGGTCCCCGTGTAACTCTTCACTAGATAATCCTACCAAGCCGAAGACGATGCGCATTTGATGAGCAAGCTTTTTGCTCCGAAAGAAAATGATTACACCGGATTTAAAACTTCGCTTGCACAGTGTCAAAAGCAAACCCGATCTATCATCATCTTTTCCTGCGCGCACACGAACAAATTCTTGAACTAGTTGACGAGAGGTAGTACGCTTTGGATCGACAAATAAACGCACGGGCTTGTTCAGTGACATCTTGACCAATTCATCGACGGAATCTGTCATTGTCGCAGAAAACAGCATGGTTTGACGCGAAGAGGGGCATGACTTTATGATCTCCGTGAGTTCATCAGCAAACCCATCCGACAGCATTCTATCAGCTTCGTCAAGGACCAAAATGTCAAGAGATTCCAGAGTGAAGGTAGGGGAGTTGTGAAGATGATCGATAAGACGGCCAGGAGTTGCAATGAGCACATCTGGCCTAGTCTTGAGAGAAATCTCCTGGCATTTCACAGACAAGCCACCTATTGGAATGTGTCAGTCCGTCATGCACACCGAAGAGATCTTGTCACATACCGACAATGAGACAGAATTGGACATCCGTGTGCGCAGCCAGTTTTTTCCCAACGTCGTAGCATTGCACGGCAAGTTCCCTCGTTGGCACGAGGATTAGACAACGTGTGGCGGCCGCCTTTCTTCCTCTATCCCTGTACAACAACCGCTCTATCATAGGAATGATAAAAGCGGCGGTCTTTCCGGAGCCAGTCACGGCGTTACCAACTATGTCTTTACCGAGAAGACCGACGGGTATAGTAGCCGCCTGTATTGGCGTTGGGTAATGGAAGCCAAGGGTAGCGACAGCCTTAAGAACTGGACGGGACAAGTTCATGGTGAGGAAAGATGAATGGGTCTCTGATGGATTGGTTTCCGGGGACGCGAAAAATGCGTCCTTCCTTGCTTTCTCGGTCTCAGATTCGGATTCGGTGTAGTCCGAACTTGAAGAGACGGCGTCAGAGTCCTTGGAATTACCATGATGAAATGCCGCATCACCGTCTTCCAAGCTGGAGATGTCCTCGTCGCTAAACTCGCCTTCTTCGTACAATGCGAGATGGTCCGCGTCATGCGTTTCCGACTCATGTGCCGCCTCTTCCCCTTCCTCGTTCTCTTCACTAGTTTCAGATTCGAATTCTTCTTTGTCAAACTCAAACTTCCGCTTGCCATTCATTTGGCTCCTTTTAGCAATGATATCATTTACGGATATCGGTTCCTATACAAAACATATACTTAGTCAAGCAAATGGTCAGTGAAAAACTAGCCTACCGGCCGTGAACCTTTACGGATAACGTCAGTCACACTAAAGTTATCCTCAAGAATGTCAGTATATGAATCTCCTGCCAGGTCGAATGTGAAGTCCGGATTGAGCTGAGCGTCCTCTCCATCCGGAAACTTTGACTTTTTAGCCATTTCACCGTAAACTAAGTGCTCTCCTTCCCCATCTGAATTTACTGTCATGATGAAGTCGTCTACTGTCATGGCTAAAGAGCTCGGTAAATCGGTTGTGGTGACGAACAAGTGGAAGGGGAGTCGCAAAAGTCAAAGGCGAGCTTGAAACTGAACTGCGTGAATATGATTGATTGTGTCATGTGACTGCATGTACACAACAACTCAATCTTACCCGTAAATCAGGAGAAATTTTAGCATCTAGCCTGCTAACATATTCCAGGGGAAGAGTAAGGTTATATATTTGCTGACGATAATTCCCTTTCTTTAGATGATACCGCAAACCAACTCCATCTAAGGTCCATCCCCCGGTTTGGTACCGGTCACAATAATAAAGCGGGCGCCCAGCCGAGTAACAATGCCTATCATCAGGCCAAAAATACGCCACCTCCTTGACCTTTGCGACTTCAAGCAACTGCTGAAGCCAGGAAACACCCATCTCGTGATATCCTCTACCTGCACATCTATGTATCCAATGGCTTGTAAGTCCTCGACGTAGCGTTCTATAGTTACGATGTTTGCCCTGGGGATTATACTAAGGAAAGAAAACAACGAAAGGAGACAATAGTGTTGAGGCAAGGAGGAAAAGCAGATGTCAGCCAGTGATATATGGCCTCCTGGTGCAAGCTTTAAAAAGCTCTGACGGAGGAAAGTGGTACGCGTCAGGAAGTGATATGCACAATCAATGGCAATGATTGTGTCAAACTCATGTCGATTTGTTGGAGAGAGCGGGTGCTGGGGGTTATCGGTCCTACAAATCGCATCGCCTTCATGCAATAAGACTTGCACCTGGTCTTTCAACTCCGGCCGAAGTGATAGTAAATCATTGATCCGTTCTTTGGCGCGTTGATGATGCGCGCTGAGACTGGTTATTCCACTGAGTACCCTTGGCCTAGGGATAGACGGGTGAGATAGCTGTAGAAGGAGCGAGTCTCCACATCCATGGCCAACATCTTCATGCTATCAGGACATAGATTCGTTCATATAAAACATCTAACCGTGAGCCCACCTAATACCCGTCCTCGTGATGGCAATGATGCAGCTCGCAGGACCCGCAAAGAAAGAGCTGAAGAACAATCGGTTATGCATTTCAATTGCAGCCGGCGGGCACATCTAACCACAGACCTTCACAAGCTTTAGGGAAGTATGACGTGTCCTATGCGAGCCCTCAGCTCGGAAACAGTACTCCAGAAGTATTACATGACTGACCTTCCAATAGCCCATATTCAGCCATTCTGTTCGCTCATATTCGTCATTAAGCGAGCCGGGAGCATTCAACTCTACATGGAACATCCCATAAGGGTCATCCAACTTCGGGCGAAGATAGTATACAATTGTAGTGATGAGTAGAGCAAGCAGTGCAGACCAAAGGATCACGGTAGCGCCATCGAACATTGTTGTGGATGGCACGAACTGGAAGGATTGCATAGACTGCTATCTCCGGCTAAATCTTTATAGTACTAGTACGCGAGTGCAAATTACTTAATCATGATCACGACCGTAAAACGCGGTCCATATAAGTTGCCCTTCGGGCATCACTAGTCCCTTTCTGCCGCATTCATCTGCGTTGTGCGTAATAATGAAGGTCTGTGAAGGAGACGAAGACACGGTATTGGTTCAACTCAATGATAGCCCAACGGCACGACTACCACGACAGGGGGGAAGAGACCCGGGAGAGCATGAAGAATAGGGACGGCCCAACTCTAACAGTGACCCAGTGTAGCTATTTCTGTTCTGAAAATTTGATATTTATTCAGTTTCAGTATTATCAGGTGTCCAGAAGTCATGAATTCCCGTAGTGTAATGGTTTGACATCTAATTTTACCTTGTCCAAGCTGTCACTTGACTCAAGTTGACCATGCGGCACTAAGATGGGCAGATAGTGTCAGTAGCAAGCATTCCCGAGCACTGCGCGGATGTGTTGGCTCGGAGTTGCACAGTATTAGTTGTACCGCACTGACACTAGGCTTCAAGTTAGATCTGGGGAGAAACGTCGGTTACACATTGTGAGCGGCTACGGGGTGGTGCTCTATAGTCTAGATATTGGGCGGCTTCCAATGTTGGCCCTCTTCTTATCTCCTACACAGATCTTATACACGGATAACCCACTACTACTGCCGTCCTCGTGGGCTTGCTTTTCCCTCCTACTAGCAATACATGACTACGCACTTTCAATGGCTCAAGCGCCCCGTCCTGATTGTACTAGATAATGTATGTCTTTCTACGTGGTCGGTATCAGTCAACGGTTCTCTCATACCAAACCTGGTCTGTCTAGTCGAGCTGGTATGTGACCGCATCGACGGCAACTATAATTTTGTATTCTCGTTCGGCGGGTGCAGCGTACTTTAGCGTCGGAGCATTAGCATGTTCCGTGACAGTGAAGATTCTGAAGCGTCTCATCCGTCAACCGCGCCCGGCCAACCTCCCTCGAAGGACTACATATGGGTGCGTTTATAGCTGAGTTGACGGAGTAGCATGCTGAAGTCTGTACCCAGTATGCCCAGCACTCATTCAGCAACAATAACATTCTACGGAACATATGTACCCCTTGCGTGTTTCTATCTCCCAATCCATACCTCTCTTCCCGATGGTGTGCTATGCCGCGTTCTTCCGCCATTGATTATCGTACCCTGGGCGACACTAGTTGCCTTATCTAGAGTCTGGCTAGGGTACCATACTTGGCCTCAAGTTTTCATCGGGTGCCTATATGGCTTTGTGTTTGCGTTTTTGTGGTTCTCCATATGGACAAGCGGGCTCAATATCTATGGAAACATGGTAGAACATTACATAGAGTTCCATTTGGGCCGATAGCCGTCAATGGCAGACATTTAATGGCAGGTTGTCTATTGTGTTTGATCGGATAACAGTCCCAATTTCGTGGAATCAGAACCTGAAACTCGCTTTAACAACATAACCATAACTATGCGTCAGACCTATCAATAGTGGATTTGCGTTGATTTGAGAAAAGTAAGAACGGTATCTCCATTTGTGTAGGGCAACGACAGACAACTGAATTCCAAATTCCATCAGCACAATGGATGAACATACAAATCTTTAGTTATGTCATAAGCAGTGAATGTTCGATACGCTCCAGTAGCAGCAGGAGCGGTGATATATGCAAAGTGGGGGTATCCTTGACCGCATGTGTGATGCCTCGCAGATGGGCCTTGGTCAATGTGAGAATTGCACCCTGGACAGAAAGCTGTCTCCTTCAACCCCAAAACATCAGCCTTCGTATGAGCGCAGCATCTTTTGACTGTTGCGGATGATCACGAGATATTGCGCGCGGCAAGTGAGGCCGGAATGAATCCTCGACTTCGTCAGTGTCAGATGGTGGCGATATTCGAGATCTCTGCATCTATAGACGAGTGGGTCAGTGATCAAATTAAGACAACAAATGACGATGTAGAAATGTACCTCGGGATCCATAATGCACTCCCTCATTAGCATATCCCGTATGTGAGGTCGCTCCAAGAAGATGTAGTCATCTGAACTTCGACACTGAGTCTGGAATTGCGTCGTAGTGCCAATAAACTTCCCGACCATGTTGAATTTTGCCCAATGAATTTTTGACGCATCATTCGGATTGAAATCTGGATTGCCCTCATGCGCTCGTATCAAGTCCGACAGGTGAACCTCCCTTAAAGATAGTCAGTAAGGAAGGTCATGCAATGGCGGTAAAACTGACAACGCAGGGATACAAGCTCCCTTTGTATTCCGCAATGCCATACGGTACGCCCTATGTGACCTCACGGATTGAAGCAATAAATCCCAAGATTGCAAGGTCTTGTACAATAGAGGAGACTTGTGCTGGAAAATATCCATAGTTGGATCACCTGGGTAACTTGCATTGTTGATACCGGCCACAAAAGCGCGCAAAGCCGAGTAATTATTATGGCCTCGGAGCTTCTGAGCAATCTCAACAAGTTTTTCGATCTGGCGGGCTCGGCCCTTGGGTTTGTCATGGCAGAGAATGAGAGACACAACCCTGATGCCGAATCCGGCTGAGCAATGACATCCGCTGTCAGTAGTAAAAGGGTAGTTACCAATCGGCTAGGTGATTAGACACTTCACCAAACCGGGCAATTGGGTCCGTCTCAGGTTCCTTACGTCCTGGAACAAGAGTATGTTGCAACCAGTGTCGAGGCTGAGAAGAAAAATTAAACAAGACGTGACACCCATTAAAGAGAGATAAACCTCAATCTGAAGGAAAAGTTTGGTTTCTATCCTTGTGATCTCCTGTGCGACTTCACCCGGATCGAGAAGATAAAGGTCTTGAGATATTTTTTGCAGCTCCTTTAGAACCTGTTTGGGCGACATATCCGTCACTTCTGGTGGAATGACTTGTGGAGACGTGTTTATATTCGGCATCACCAACGCTTTCGCAGTCAGAGGTAAACTCGATTTGCGTTCCCTAGCCGAAAGTGACGGTGCTGGTTGGTTGCTCTTGCCATTTGTTAGCAGCTGGGGAGGCGGTGTCAAGGACACAGGAGATTCAAGCCCCAGTCCGTCTTCTTCGTCAATGCTGTAAGCATCCTCACTTTCGTCCGCTGTTTCCTCAAGCTTCAGTGCCCACGCTGCGTCTTTGTCGAGTAGAGGCCGGCTTTCCAAAAACGGAAGGAAATCCGACCCATAGTGAAGTAAATGGGTTTTTGAAACAATAGATTTCACCAACGCATTGAGCGCTCCGCCGGCCTTTCCTACTGCGAAGTCGTGAGGGAAGTCCTGTATCCATACTTCGAGAAGATGACAAATTCTGGTCATGGAATCAGAACGGCTGTATGTAGTACCTCTGAAGAAAATACCTCATTTGGGCAAAACAAGCGAACATAGGATCCGTAACAGACTGATCTAGCTGGCGCATACGCTTTTGCATGGCCAAAATAACGCTGCGAGGACTTGTAAATCGACGATAAGTGAGGAGAAAATGAGTTATATATGCTAAATCTGACAGAAGGTGATGAGAGAGGGATTAAGTTGTAAGACATGTGTAGCCTTACCATCACCACTGACAGCCAAGAACAACAACTTATCCAAAAGTTCGTCCAGTGTTGCCCACGGCGCGGGTCGGCTACTGAAGAAGAATATTAAGACATCTGGCCACTGAAAACGTGACACCTTATTACCTATTCTTCTTGCTCTCCGGCCGTTCCTCAAGAGACTCGTCGACGCTAACTAGACCATCGTTTGCCGTAGGGTTCCCAACTTGCAACGACCCAGACTCGACACTGACATTCAGGCCGAAATCTATGATGCTTCTTGACTTTTCTCTATCCAAGTCGCGACTTTTCGATTTTTCATGCTCGGAAGATAGTAAGTCACTAGTTGATCGTGCCCGTGTAGGAGAAATGGGTGCAGCTGGAGAACGAGGAACAGGAGTAAACGGTGTTGATGGATGTCTGGGAGGAGCACCTGACGAGGAAGCAATTGGTGTCGCCGTTGCTGAGCGAGCCACGTCCCAGTTATAAGGTGGTGGCGAAATTAAAACATCAGGAGAAGCTGGGTTTGTATAGCTTGCAGCATCATTTTTGGCTCCTAAAATGAAACCGTGGTTTCAGTCAAACAATGGACATGCAAGTATCACAAAGACTGACGTCGCCCACGAAAGACCGACTGCAGCAAAAAATCAAACCCAAGGCGTAGATTGTTCTTTCCCACATTCTCTAAAACTGTCACTTCGATGAGACCAACTGCCCACTTTTTGAGACGCGTGTACATTTGCTGGGATTCAACGTGTCGTTGAAGATCGCACTTGCATGCAAAGACAATCACGGGGAGCTTCAAATCCAGGAATCCCCCTTTGGAGTAGGTATGATCAACCCACACAACGGACAACTCGATGCAGGATATGACTCACTAACTAAGTCTTCAACGTGTGTAACTGAGGACATCCGCGAGACATCGTAGCAAACAACGGCACCGTCAAAGAGCGGCACGCCTTCCGGCCAAGTATAGCCATCGGCATTGGACTTCCCAAATTGAAGAGCAGAGATTCCAACCTCCAGGACACGCAATATACAGTCAGCAGATGAGTCGTGGACAACTTTGCCTTCACGGACAGTATCTATGTGAGGTAAGTATACGCATTGCTGTGAAACAAGACATGTTGAAACTTACAACGAAACACGTTGTCTGATCGTAGTCCATCTGTCACCACAGCTGGTTCTGATAAACCGTACGCTTTCAGGCCTTTTCCAATTGCGGTGGACTTTCCACAACCGGACTCTCCCACCACAGCTAATGTAACATCCGACAGCGTGTCCCTCTGTTCAAGAAACTTAAGCTGAGGCAACTATCCAAATTCTAATACATACATCCAATGCCTTCATGTTGAGGGACGATAGAGGTGATCCCACATCATCTCTGTTGAAGCTGAGACTTCCGCTACGAACGCGGCTAGACAAAGAAGTCTCCGGGTATCGAGACACGAATGCTGGAGAGACGGATGACAGTCGAGGAACATCGTCCCGAGTATTCGTGCTAGCGCCACTGAGACTGCTCATGCTAGATGACGATGACAAAGCTGGCAGCCTCGAGGGTAGAGGCAACTCGCCAGGGGGGAGTATCGGTCGATGCTTGTCCTTTCCTTTGGAACTTGCTCGTCGAGCACTTTCGCCCAACCGAGGAAGGTCGTCAAGCCGCTCATTGTCGGAATCAGCAGCTAGGGAATGGTCACAGTCATCGAGAGTGGTGCTAATGCTGACACCACGGCTGCGACCAGAGAGAGGGAACCTGGAGTCTCGCTCCTGATAGGATATAGTAGGTCCATCTGAAATAGGTTGCCATACCAGGGCAAAATCTTGTGGAGATGATCTTAATTCCTCGTTAGCAGTGCCAATCGTGTTTGTTCGACCTTGACGACCTATGACACTCAAAGGACTGCTTCGCCTGTGCGCAATGAACGAGTCGACAGAAATCGACTTGCGAAGATTGCTTGCTGGAGATAGAGATTGCGTAGAAACGGACGAGGTCACACCGATTTCGGCAGTCGGGAAGCTACGCGAGGACGAGTTTGTCTGACCATATGCAGCATGATCCGTCGTGTAGGAAGCGGACGCAGAATGAATAGTGGTAAATGCTTCCACTTCTTCAGGAGAAATGAGGGCAGAAGAGTCTGGAAGCTCTAGGGGATGGAAGGAGGGTATCTTCAAGAGGTCGGTTATTCCATTGGCAGTGGTCGTAATAGGCCTGAGAGTTGTTCGAGATGAGTCGGTGATTGGCATAAGGACAAGGGAACCTGTGAACGGGTGAGGACAGTTGCCGCGAAGGGAGAATAAAAACAGTGTCTGAAGAGAGAAAGAGGATGTGAGGAAGGCAGGGAGAAAGGAACACTGGCTGCTGGCAGAGGGGTTGGAGGACTGACGACGGAGGAAGTTGTCGGCAACGATGTCTGGAACAGACACCAGCCCCCGCCATACCCTTATGTAATCGCCTCCCTGTCGTTCACCAGCTGTCCGTCTTCATCATCGAAATGTGTTTGCACAGAATGTCGCCTTTCAATGGCACGCACTGTCTCACTGGCACGACAAGGGGCCATTCAAAGCTTTCGTAGGATCTCTGGTATCCATCATCATGTATCGCATTCTGCTGAACCCCTTTAATGTTGTGCTGCATGTCACACACGTGTATCTTGGCCTGGAGGCGGCCACACGGACATGAGAATCAGCAGCTTTGAGTCTGAAAGTTCACCCCTTCATCCAGGTCGACTGACTGTATTCCAACCTGACAAGATGAGGAAACCGTTGTCTTTCGTCACAATGCACCATCGTCCCTTTTTGTTTGCTTTCATGGTTTTCGCGATAATAGCAGAGCTTGGGCTCACCGCTTTCCTCGTCGGCGCTGGCTTCAATCGTGACTATGCATGGTCAAATCCACATTACAGATTCTTGTGAGCCACCTTCGCTATGCATGAATGATCAACCAATTGAAAGGAGCTGTCAGACTGGCTTTATTTTTGTTTGGTGCTACATGGACTACAATCCTGTCCACCTTGTATATGATGTTTGTAGTGGGAGGGGCCATACCTCTTCTGATACGTATAGCCAGCTCCAGTGTCTGGCTACTCGCATCATCAATAGTCTGGGTCAGTCCTCTATTATACTGCAGGATGTAAATGCCACAGCTTTTCTAGTAGGGAATTGCTATAGGCATCATGCACAATATACGCGAAGCTACAAACTGTCCTGACTTACCCTCCCTGTTGCGGTGGGGTTTCTCAACCCTTTCTAAAAATGCATTATCAAACATCTATAATCCACAGATGCGAGCCATCGTTGACTGTAGAAGCCCTATGTTGGACAGAACTCTCTCTATGTCTTCTCACACTGCTCGCATCTCTGAGCTGGGCTCAAAAAGACACCAGAGAAAATGTGAGTCCTTTTTACAGTTAAAGTAACAAAGAAGGATAACCATTCATCTGATATCATCAGCATCCTAGTTTTTATGTCTGACATAATAGTGTATACTCTGCCTTTTAGCCAATCATATTTCCAAGATACCAATTTTCTTCATGACACTATAATGGATTCGACACAGTGTGCATATACCTATCACAGCACTTACACGTTGAATATCTGAGTTTGATATCTTGCAGGCCGCTGCACTTCATGGCCTCATCTTTACTCTTCGCTTGTGATACTACTAAACTTATGACCAGATCATTGTTGAATTTGTACATTAATATTACTTGCTCGAACGCTCGAAGAGAAAGGCGCTTGGGGCAAAACTAGCAGAATAAGGTTTGTAATGTAGACTAGCCGCGGCAAAGCTATTTGGAAAGTTGTGGTTACAGCTAGTGTTGCTGCAAGTTCAAGCTGACACCAGTGTAAATTGAACTTGGCTTGATATTTCCGTAACTCGTTTGGACTTGCATCGCAAGCTTCACGCCGGTGTAGCTTGCAAGTTCCTTATAAATATTTTCCCATAAGCTTGTAAAAGGTGATCTAGATATTATATGTACTAGATTGCTTGCACTTCCTCAGGTGCTGCACATCTACCACAGTAGAATATTACATCTCCTGCTTCTGTGATTTTGGTTCCATCAGCTTCTATTGGCTTGCCACCTTGTATTTTTCTTTTGGATGTAAATCTGAGTATATGCCTAACTGAGCAGATTCTGTGAATGTCTTGCACCCACCCTAGTGGTTATCTGGTTGGTAACTTATGGACTTTGATACTGCAAATGACTGCTTGGGCTTTGCATTGCTCATGTGCTGAACCTCTTGGTCCTAGTGGCTGCACCTGCATGCAATCACAATGAAGCTATCCTCTACTGTACAGGGTTGCACTTGACATCTGTTACGAACATCCTGGACTATTTTCTTTTCGTCTTACTGCTTATCATCCACCCATTTTATCTGTTAACTCTTGTCACTTACAAAGCAGTATCCTTCCACCATGACTCGTATTCGTTCCATCTTGTTCTACGTTGTTCTACTTCGTTTATCTCTGACTCGCACCCCTGATATCCCATTGGAGGATAAGGGGTTACTGTACTACT
>QLPM01011222.1:1755-13853 GCA_003314695.1 Albatrellus sp. MG142 | reverse complement strand
ACTGAGATGTCCCAAGCATACCTGCACTTGATAGGTGTTCCAGCCATGCATACGTATGCTGAACCCTTACAGTTGGCCATCCACAAACAAGTGTGGGTAGTCAAACATCTGGGATGGGGATGGTGTGTTGGCCATTGTAGAGGTGAGCTGAAGAGAAAGAGGGAGAGGGGAGAGTTCCAGGTTGGTTATGAGAGCAGGTGGAAGTGGTAGTTGAATGACAAGAGACTGAGGAGAGGAGAAAATCACCCCCCCATTTTGACATCAATGACCTTGTCAAGAAGTACTAGGGTGAAGGGTTGGTGATGCTGCAGTGGGGTGAGATAAGTGGAACTCTGAAACAAGGTCAGGGGCTGAGTGGAGCTCTGCAGCAGGGAGCCACTGGTCATCTGCTGATGGGTACCCTAACCAGTGCACAAGATAGTGCAATTTGTTCCTAATATAGCATGAGTCTAAAATAGACTCAACTTTGAAGTGTTCATCACCACTGATAAGATCAGGTGGTGGGTGAGGGAAGTTGGGACCATGGGATGGCATTTCACAATAGGGTGATAAGAAGGATCCATGGAAGACTGGGTGGATCTTCCACATGGGTGGCAGGACAAGGCAGAACATCACTGGATTAACCACCTTCAAGATAACAAAGGGACTGTGGCAGTGTGGTGCCAATTTGGCAGTGGGGTAGAAGGTATTGAGGTGCTTCCCTTCTAACCAAATGGAGTCACCCTCCTTGTAGGGAAGGGAGGGGATGTTATCAATCCAATGGTGATGGGCAATGCATTGAGCAGCAAGTATGTCATCACAGAGTTGGGATAAGGTGGAGAGCTGTTCCTCCACTGTGGGAGTGTGGAGTTGAAGGTGTGTGGAATGGAAACAGGGTGGTAGCCCATGATGGCATAGAATGGGGAGATGTTCATGGTGGCATGAACATGTGTGTTATGTGTGAATTCTGCACTGATAAGGTGGTTGGCCCAGTCCAATTGGTGGGCATTACAGTATGTGTGTAGATATTGTTCTAATTCTTGGTTAAGGTGTTCTGTTTGTCCATCTGTTTGTGGGTGATAAGCTGTACTCATGGCTTGTTGGATGGACAGAAGGTGACAGAGTTCTCTTGAGAAATTTGCAGTAAATTGAACTCCTCAATCAAAGATCAATTTGGAGGGGAGACTGAGATGTTTTTGTAGTATAATGTGGCAGTTTGTTCAGCAGTAATGGTGGAGTGGCAAGGGGCAATGATGGTTGCCTTTGTTGTGTTGTGGTCAACAAAGACTCCAATTGCATCAAAACCTCTGGATTGAGGTAATTCTGTTATGAAGTCCATAGACATGGTTGTGAATGGTGTCACATTTTCAACAGGTGAGATTGGCATGAGGGGTGCATGAGGTTGGTTTGGTAGGTTTTTGGTAGACTGACAGACAGTGCATTTATCTACATAATCATAGATGAATTTACACATACCCATCCACCAGAAAGACCTTTGGACCAAATCCAGGGTTTTGACTCTTCCTGTCCTGCAGATGTGAGGTTATGATGGAGGTGGATGATCTCTTGTCAGATATCTTCATCATTGGGGATACACAGATGGTTTGAATAAAATACCAGACCATCTTTGTTATGATTACCAGGACTTACTTTTCATTTCACCTTACTGCTTACTCTCTTCACCAGTTATCATCATCATTCCCACTTAACAAGTGGTATTCCATCAAATTCTATCCCATTCTTGCTATCTGTTCTATTCTTGTTATCTTTGACTCATCTGCCTTGCTAGATACATGAGGTGGACAGCCTTCACTTCTACTGTTCTATGTTTAGCCTGAAACTCATTCTGACTTGTTTCACTTCTATTCTTAGTTCCTTATCTTTGACTCATATCCCTGTGATCCTATTGGAGGATAAGAGATTACTTACATCGAACACCTGTGCACAGGAGGGAGCCCTGTGTAGTTGAGCATGGATGGACATAGAGAGACATACTGTGTTCCTCAACAACCCAAACCAGATGGTCTCCAGACACGTAGTGAACTCCCATACCTCATACATTATCTGTTATGAACCTAACGTCACTTGTGTATATCACCAGTATTTTTCTTTTTCTTTCACTTTAACAACTTGACCACCACATGACCCACCACCTGGGATTCTCCATTACCTGAACCTTTGCTTCATGCATACTCTTCTTTACTCATTGTTTATTGTTATCTTCCCTTGTTTACCATTGTTATCTTACATCATCACACCTCACGCTTCATGTGCCTCTACCCTGGCATACCAGGAGTACCTGTATCTTCTCCTCATTTCATCTTCATGCATTCACCAATGCTGTTATGATTACCAGGACTTATTTTCTTTTTACCTTACCACTTACTCGCCTCACCAGTTATCATCATTGTTTCCACTTAACAAGCAGTATTCCACCATATTCCATCATATTCTTGTTATTGGTTCCATTCTTGCTATCGCTGACTTATCTGCCTCACTGGATACATGAGGTGGACAGCCTTCACTTCTATGGTTCTATTTTTAGCCCAAAACTCGCTCTGACTTGTTTCAGTTCTATTCTTACACTCTTATCTCTGACTCATATCCCTGTGATCCTATTGGAGGATAAGGGATTACTTACATCGAATACCTGTGCTCAAGAGAGAGTCCTGCCCTCAAGTAGCTTGTATAAATACTGTACCAGACTGTGAGGTTAAGCCAAGCTTGTCCTCTTGTACAATACAGCGTACTTGTCATCTGGATCATCAGCAAGTCAACTCATCTCTATAAGCCTTCCCATTCTAGGGAGTTTATATTACTTGTCTTACTTGCTCTCAAACCTTGGGCTTCGCCTAGGGCTCTGCCACTCATCTTAGGTGTTTGACCACTTGCCTGCATGTTAAACCCTTACAAATGCCTTCTATCCTGTCACTTACTCGCCACCTCTTTCTTACCTTGTTTCATATTCACTTGGACATCCCACCCACAACCTGGATCTTCTTAGATCCTGTGCCTTACCCTGTTTCATCCTTTACCCTTGTCAACAGCCTTACGCCATTATCTTTGATACTCTCCCTACTATAGTATCTCATTCTCACATACTAGTACCTACTTAAGCTAAGTCCTCTTCGTCTTAGAGACCTAAGCTTGTTCTCCTGTTGGTTACTCATCTGGTACCTATTGGATTACTTGTTCACTACCTTGTATCTGTCAATCCCAGTGTCATCTCCTTTTGTCTTGACAAGATATCCTCATACTTCATATCTTGTCTGTCTTATCTTGAACCTGTTAGTTCTTCCTATACAAGTAGGGGAACCCTTGCATATACTTGCAAGTTACTGAGTGTCCTGAGCGACATTATTCGATGGGAGTTCTGGCCGTATGTTTTTGTGCTGAACCCTTACATTAGAACAAGCTTTACTTTTGCTCCTGACAACTAACCTGTACCTGATTCACTGATATTGCGAGATCGCACCAGTGAAAACTTCTAGCCTTTCAACCATGACTTATTTGACCAACCCTGCATCCCTGACCTACAACAGATGGGCAATCTTGCGCTGTTTTGACCCAACAATGGAAGAAGAGGATGATTCCTCCCCTCCACAACAAGCACCCACACTATCCGATTGGGAACATCTATCACCCAAGGATTTCAAGTTGTCTTACAAGCCACTCTCATCCGAACATCAGAAGATAATATGCTGCCAACTCAGAGCCTACTATAAGCAAATCGACCCCACAAGTTATCAACAACTTAAGGAACGACACACCAAGAAGAACATCTATGTCATTCCTCAGAAATGTAACACCATTCCCTTGTCCCAGATTACTGACTTTCTCAGGTATGCTGAGACCCCTTTCAAACAAAAGGTGGTTCTATGGCAATTATCCAAGGCCAACTGCCTACAATTTGTCACGATCTTCAAAGAAGAACAAAAGAAACAGACACACATTGAGAGAAAGAAGAGACAGGCATTCGCTCAAACAGAAGCTTGTTTTGTATCTCAAAGTACTCTTATTACTGAATCTGCCCCTTCTAATTATCAGAAGGGAAAATCGACTTACATCCCAGTCTTCCTTAACACCAACAACAGTTTGAAGAAAATTGCCATACACACTCTTCTTGACAGTGGTGCAACTGCTAGCTTCATCAATCACTGCTTGATCTTCAAACACCATATCCGAACCACACGTCTTGACAAAGCTATCATTGTATGTAATGCTGACGATACTGAAAATATATCAGGTCACATTACACACAAGATCTACTGCACCATGACAATCAGCAATCACCACAAATACATTCGCCTCTATGTTACTGACATTGGCAAAGAAGACATCATCTTAGGCCACAACTGGTTACACAAACACAACCCTGTGTTACGATTTTTCCTTACCTTTACTTACTTGTTTCTTTTCTTGTCATTCCGTATATCCTCGGACTTACTGTACGTTCTGATCCGTGCTTACGCGGAGATCCCCTGTCAGGGTACAGGGTATTGGACTCGTTTCATCTTCACACAGGTTCCCATCATCCCTTGCTGCGCACTTATACTTAGCCTGTGCTATCTGCCTATGGCAGATATCCCTCCTATCTCCATAACTCATTCTGACTCGAGTTTACTTACAAGGAATCTCATTCCCATCTACTATCTCTCTGTATAAGTACTCGATTCGCTGATAGAACAAGCCTTAAGCTTGTTCTCTTGTACCTTACCGTACTCGAATCCAGGAGGCTCTGCCTCAACTCCCGCTCTCATCGTTCTCAAACCTGGTAGCTCGACGCTAGCCAGTGCTCCGCATAATCCCATTTACTTCGGCCAAGGAACCAGGCTAAGCTTCGCCTTTGGAACCACCGTTGATCCCGTATCCCGATAGGACCTTGCTGACCTTCGTCACGCTAAGTCCTTACAGTATGTCAGTATAGTAAAGGTAAAACATGGTGAATGGCATAAGGCTGTTGTCATAGGGTGGTATCCACATGTAAGTGGAGCATCGAGTCTGAAGATGTCCAGAGTATCAAGATGGGTCAATAGGAAGTGAAACAGGGTAAGCAAATAAACAGGGTGCGAAGGATGACAGAACATGTGGAGGAACAAGCGGAGGAATACAAGTACACCCAGCATTCCAGGGTAGATGAAATAGGAAGGATGCACAGCATCTGCAGTCAAGTGGGGCAGTGTAACAAGGTTTAGAAGGAGAAGCAGTAACCGGGTCACGTATGAAGGTTCTAAAGGAATCAGCATATGCTGACATGTTCTAGGCGAAGATTCCATACAACAGAAGATGTCAGATGCATGATGCACATGTGGTCATCGTGTATGATGCATGTGGGTGTTGATGTACATAGTATGTAACCTGAGATCGAGTAGATGGGAAGAAAGAAAAATACTAGTGGTACACAGCTGATGTTAGGTTTGTAACACTATGTCAGAAAGGAATGCAGTACTTTGCATAAGGTGGAACAAGGATGGAAAGGTTATATGCATGTGGGATGGGACTGCAGACTTGGACAGATGGACAGATGGACAGATGGACAGATGGACAGACATGTGCAGTGTGGTGTGGATGAGGATTGGGATGAGTGGCATGTGCGGAGTGGCACAATGTGTGCAGAACATGCAGAATCACACAGGTGACACCTGTGGAAAACCAGACACATGCAGAAATGGAAATGGATTGGTCCAGAAAGGTAAGCAGACCAGACTGGGTCATGACAGAACTACTTGTCATGTTCTTTGGTCTCATGAATTCCCCAGTGACTTTCCAAGCTATGATGAATGAGATGTTCAAGGACCTCATTGAGACTGGTAAAATCTTCATATATATGGATGACATTCTTATTGCTACTGCTACCTTGGAAAAACATAGAAAACTTGTACAGCAGGTCCTCCAACACCTCCAAGACAATCACCTCTTTCTCAAACCTGAGAAATGTGACTTCAAACAGGAGGAGGTTGAGTATCTTGGAATGCGTCTTTGTCACAGGCAACTAGCCATGGATCTGATTAAACTCAAAGGAATTCAAGAGTGGCAAGCACCAAAAGACCTTCATGAAGTCAGAGCCTTCCTTGGATTCACAGGCTTCTATTGATGGTTTATTTGAAACTTCTCCCAAATTGCTCACCCTCTAAATGACCTTGCCAAGAAAACTCACCCTTGGCAATGGACAGAGATAGAGGAGAAGTCTTTCCAAAATCTCAAAACCCACTTTATGGAAACCCCTGTCCTCATACAACCCAATCCCATCACCCCCTTCCATCTTGAGTGCAATGCCTCAAAAATGGCTTGTGGAGCTGTCCTCTTGCAAAAAGGAGATGATGGATACTGGCATCCTGTTGCATTCATGTCTAAACCCTTAATCAAAGCTGAATGAAACTACGATATCTATGAAAGAGAACTCCTTGCCATTATTAAAGCACTTGAAGAATGGCATCACTACCTTGAGGGATCCCCTCATACAATTGAGATCTCTCAGACCATAAAAATCTGGAAGTTTTCAAGGAAGCTCACAAACTGTCTTGATGACAGGCTTGTTGGGCCCTTTATCTCACCTGTTTTGATTTCTCTATCACCCATGTCACAGGGAGAAATGCAGGAAAACCAGACATGCTATCAAGGTGACCCAACCATGACTCAGGTGACCATGATAATGAAGATTGTATCCTCTTGCCTTCACATGTTTTTTTTACTTCCTTCACGACCCTTGTCCTAAATGACTCAACACTATTACAGTGGATCAAAGATTGCCAATCACTGGATGGGGAGATACTAGACATCCTTTGATCTATTCAAGCCAATGCTCCCAGTCCCATGAAGCATACCCTTCTTAAGAACTGGGCCATTCATGACAGACTTGTCTTCTATTCAGGACACCTCTGTATCCCTAATGACCTTGATCTTTGAAGAGATCACACCACAATACACCATCCACAGGACACCCTGGCCAAGTCAAGCCCCTTGATTTAGTTCAGCATTCATTCTGGTGGACAGGTATGTGCAAATTTATCTATGACTATGTGGATGGATGTGCCACCTGTCAATCTACAAAAAATCTCCCTAATCGCCCACACACCCCACTCTTGCCCATCCCACCAGAAGAAAATGCCACTCCATTTCCTACTGTTTCTATGGATTTTATCACTGAGCTTCCACCATCAAATGGTTTTGATGCCATAGCTGTATTTGTTGACCACAATGTTACTAAAGCAACTGTCATTGCACCATGGAACTTGACAATAACAGCTGAACAAACCACCTCCCTCTATCATGCTAATGTCTGGCGATGCTCTGGCCCTCCCTCTAAATGATATCTGACAGGGGAACCCAATTCACCATGTCATTCACAAGAGAACTTTGCCAACTTCTTTCCATCCAACAGGCCATGAGCATGGCCTACCATCCTCAAACTGATGGCCAAACTGAATGACTCAATCAAGAGCTGGAACAGTACCTACGTGCATACTGCAATAACTGCCAATCTGATTGGGCAGACCACCTTATCAATGCAGAATTTGCTCACAATACTTGTATTCATTCCACTATGAATTCCTCACCCTTTTTCACCCTTATGGGCTTTCACCCTGTTTCACTTCCTTGCTCATTTGAATCCACCCCTGTTCCTGTGGTCCAAGACTGCTTATCCGCCTTATCACAACTCTGAGACAACATCACAGCAGCTCAGCTTATTGCCCATCACCATTGTGTCAATAACATCCCTTCCCTACCCTACAAGGAAGGTGACTCAGTTTGGTTAGAAGGGAAGCATCTCTCCACCTTCTATCCATCAGCTAAACTCACACCCTGATGTCACAGACTCTTTGTCATCTCCAAAATTGTCAACCCTGTCACATTCCACCTTGCTCTCCCTTCTTCCTGGAAGATTCACCCAGTCTTCCATGGATCTTTCCTTTCCCCTTACAAAGAAACCACTGCACATGGTCCCAACTATCTCTGCCCCCCTCCTGACCTTATCACAGGAGACAAACACTTTGAAGTTGAGTCTATTCTTGACTTGCACTATATCTGGAACAAGCTCCATTATCTTGTGCACTGGTTGGGATATCCATCAGCAGATGACCAATGGTTACCTGCTGTGGAACTTCAATCAGCACTGGATCTAGTTGCTTCCTTTCACACAGCCCATCCCACTGTGGCCTCCCCTAACCTTCACCCTACTACTTCTTGACGAGGTTGTTGACATTAAAAAGGAGGAGGGTAATTTTCTACTTTCCTTTGTCCTCATATCTCTTCTCACCCTCACTGCTCTCACAATCAATCTGGAACTCTCACCCCTACCACTTTCCCTCCAACTTATCCCTATGGCTGACACACCATCCCAACCCCTAATGTTTGATTACCCTCACACCTTCATCAACAGCCAGCTCCATGTCCTGTTAACAGCTGCAGAATGGTTGCAAGCAGGGGAAGATGCCAACCTGCCTGAAGATGCTGTTGCTAGAGACTCAAACCTGGCCCTACTTGAAGAAGCCATTGAATGCTTTGAATTGAGGCTCCATAGTTCACCCACACCCACTGACATTCTCTTTGCCATTGCTGAAGAAACACCTGTACAAACCCCAGATGATCCACTTGCAGTACTGAAAGCAGAGGCAAAGGAAGAGCAGGAAGAGAGAACAAATCTATATGGTGATCCTCTCCCCTCACCTGTCCTTAGCCTTAAGGATATCCCAGTCAACTTCAATAACCCAGAGGAACTTATCCTCAACTGTCACCATTACCCTCATGGGTATGAATCTGACATGCCACCTGGCACTCCACCCTCTCAGCACTCTGACACTCCCCCCTACATTGCTGCTGAACTACCACCCTCACCCACACCTTCACAACCCACCTTACCATCTCCCCACATCAATACGCCTGATTATGAGACTGACATTGACCTTGGACCTGAAGTACCCTCACCCTCTCCATTACCTGTTCCACCACCACACTCTGCCACCCCATATCTACCTGCACCTGGTCCTACCTTTGATGAAATCCCAGCTGATTTTATCATTGAGATACTGGGCAAGCTACACCATACCCCTGACAGAATCTCATCAGATCTTGTTGTTCAAGATGGTCAGTTCTTCAAAGTAAAGTGGTTTGCAAAGCTGGTTCTTCCAGGACCCCTATGTCAGGACATAGAACTCTTGCCTCCATTCCACCAGATCCTAATTGAGTGAGAAAGCAGTGTCAGGGTGGAAAGGGCATTGATACATTGCCACAATAGAGGACTGACAGCAGACATAGTGTGGTATTGTGATTACTACCACTGTCTCTTGAACCTGAACTTGCTCATCACTCATCTCAATGAGCTTGCAAACCAGAGGACCTGGGAGGCACAAGAAATCACTAATAGGCTTGTCAATGCAGACACTGAGTCACACATGCTCCCTTACCTTGCCACCCCTTATCACATTGACCCACCAGAAGTAATCTCCATCCCACCAGCCCACCTAAATCCTCTCACTATGCTGCATGACAATGCATCTCCCTCCTCATCCTCCTCACCAGAACTAGCCACTCGTATTAGGGGAGGAGCTGATGACTCAGAGAAAGAGAATCACCCCAAATGACCCAAGCACAAGCCTACTCATTGCTTCAATTGCAACAAGGTAGGGCATAGGTGGCAAGAATGTTGAGCACTGTATTGCCCCAATTTCCACCCTCACCAACCATCTACCTCCTCCCACCCCTGTCCTGATTTCCACCCTCTCTTTACTTGTCTATGTCAATGCACTCACAGTGGACCCTGTGTCTACAACTGCAAGTATTGCAAAGGCTGTGGTGCTGACCCTTTTCATGGTGTTCACAGACTGGGATGTTCATACACTGACAATGCCACCACTTCTTATGATCCTACAGACTATGAGATGAATGAGGTGGATGACTTCAACTAATTGCTGAGGCAGCAATTGGGTAGGAGAGGGGTGATGTTATGATCACATTGGACTAATTTTCCTTTCATCTTATTGCTTAACTATCTATCCATTTTGTTCTCTAACCCTTATCACTTGCTAAGCAATATTCCATCCATCATGACTCGTACTTGTCTCTTCCTATTCTATGCCTTTCCACTTCACATTATCACTGACTCGCATCCCTGTGATCCCATTGGAGGATAAGGGATTACTGTACAACTACCCATGCACAAGAGGGACACCTACCCTTCAGTTCTCTGTATATAACCTGTAACTCATTGCAAGCATAAGCCCTAAGCTTATTCTCTTGTACAATCACCAGTACAGTTTGGATCCTCAGCACGTCTACTAAGTTCTGCAAGTCTTTTGACTTGTCTTACCTTGTTTACTTGCTCTCCAACCTTGGGTTTCACATAGGGCTCTGCCAACTCATTGTATAGGTGTTTGACCGCTCGACTGTGTGTTAAACCCTTACAGGAATTCTGAATGGTATTCATTGGCCACCCTTCCTGCTTGCTTGATGGTTGTTAGTTTGAGCATAGCTTGCCTTTGTATATTGACATCCTTGAACTGGGTGTCCAGTTCATTCAGGAAGATGGCAAAGGTTGGTGGGTTGGTGATATCAAAATTAGTCAGATAGGTATCCTTCCATGGTCCAGTTGTCCCTCCTTCCATATAAAGATGATTTTCTGGGTGTCTGTCAGGTTATTGTGACTGTTTGCAAGGATGTAGGCCTTGCAGCTGTTTAAGAATGTGTGATATTTGGTCTTGTCTCCATCAAATGTGATTGGGGCTTTGACTTTAAGTCCCTTTGATAGTCCTTTCATTCCTGACATTGCTTGAGTGGGATTTGATGGTGGTGGTGGAGGTGGTGGTGAAGGAGGTTGGATTGGCATCTGATAGAATAGATTGGTTACAGTTGCTGAGAGGTCTTCAGCTAGGTACTGGATAGATTGAGGTTCTTCTGGTACATGTGTGAGTGGGGACGATGGTCCACTTG
This sequence comes from Albatrellus sp. MG142, assembly GCA_003314695.1. Lineage (NCBI taxonomy): Eukaryota > Fungi > Basidiomycota > Agaricomycetes > Russulales > Albatrellaceae > Albatrellus > Albatrellus sp. MG142. The sequence goes on along the minus strand of QLPM01011222.1, from coordinate 2,948 downwards.
TTTCAGAGTATCTATCTCCTTGAGATGATGCTCTGGATGAAGTTCAAGATGGTGCTGATGTGGCAAGAGGGTTGAATGTGTGTGAGGGGAAGTGGAGAATGTCACCCTCAGTGGTTTCCCAGTTATTGTCTCCTAGGTAGGTGACAGGTCCTGAAATTCCAGTGATGTATTGATGGAGGTGAGTGCTCCAACAGATTCCAGATGGAAGCAGGTTGGGGATCATATGATCCATGGTTGTTGATGGCTTCAGGTAAGGCTAAAGCTTATCCTAATGTAAGGGTTCAACATGCAAGTGAGTGGTCAAACACTTAAGATGAGTGGTGGAGCCCTAGGCAAAGCCCAAAGTTTGAGAGTGAGTAGATGAGTAGTATAAGTCTTATAGAGGAAGACTTATAGAGACAAGTTAACTTGCTAATGATCTAGATGATGAATACACTGTACTGTACAAGAGGATAAGCTTGGCTTATCCCCACAACCTGGTACAGTATTTATACAAGTTACTTAAGGGCAGGGTGTTGAACTCTGCTTCAACATCTGTTATGCTACTAGTCACTAAAGGACCTTATAGGTCCATGGACCTTTTACTTACACTTTCATTCACTTTTTATGGGTATCCTTATACTTACAATAACTCACTCTCACACCCTGTCATACAGTGATTCATCCCTTCCTTCCTATCTTGTATCATTTATTGTTCTTCTGAGTTTCAACTAAACTTGAACCTTAATCACTCTACCATACTTAAACCTTCGTCTCATTGCACTCTCACTTCAGCTCTCTTTCTCCTGCTGAAGTGAGTGTTACACACACTCCTTTCTTTCTTCTCATTCTTATAACTGTCCTCTCACTGTAGCTCTGTGTCATGCTCTCCACACTATCTGTGTATATCTCATGCTCCTACTTTTCAGCATGCATATCACCACTGCAGTAGATTTCCTTGTTACCATTGACTCATGGATTGCCACTCAAGAATGGGTCTATCTGGCCACCATGGCCATGTGGCTCCCCCTCTCTGTGGCCCTGTGCTTGTTAACAGCATGGGGTCAAGTCACTTGCCTCATGATAATGTAAGGGTTCAGCATGAAAACACACGGCCAGAACTCCCATCAAATAACGTCGCTCAGGACACTTGGTAACTTGCAAGTATATGCAAGGGTTCCCCTACTTGTATAGGAAGAACTAACAGGTTCAAG
>QLPM01011168.1:0-11933 GCA_003314695.1 Albatrellus sp. MG142 | reverse complement strand
AGGTCACGATATTGCAAGTGAGAAGGCAAGCTGTTGCGGCGTGGCCTCTCTGGCCTGAGAGACAGCAAGAAGCAAGATGTGTGGGCATCCTGGTAGAGATCAGAGCTCATAGAAGATCCAGCCTGGGGCCCGAGGGTTGACGGCGTGCACGAAATAGAAGACAATCACAGGCATCCGCGCACGATGCGGAGAACTGGCATAACGTCGAGATATTGACTACCAAGACTTTCACATGAAGTGACACACAGCTTCATATGGAAACAAATAGCACTCCGTGTATCACAGAACAACGTTCAATGCATTGTATTACTCATCATTCTGCAGCTTTCGCCTGACTCCAGCACTGACATACTCGACCAAGATAACCCGGTATCAGGTTTGACGTTCCGAATGTGTGAAAGGGGCATGAGCGCGCAGGGCGAGTGCGTTCGTAATGCTGACGGTAACGGCCGAGTTCTCACAGCCCGTGCTTCACGTTAATACTAGTGTCATGCCGTGCCTGTATTTTGTCTTCTTCAGCCCAGTGCGTACCAGTCACACATCCTCACCATTTTGTTTCTCTAGGACACAAACCACAGCAGTTCACGGACTACTGCGGGCCTGTTAGTACATTTGACGCTGCGGCACCGTGCCTTGCAGGTTTCGCCACGTGTATCGATCTGGCATGGGTGCCTTTGCTCCCTGACTTACACGCATCGTGATGGTGGAGAACGCGCGTAGCGGCAGGTTGCCGCACTTTGCTTGTGTGCATCGCACACTTCTTCGCATGTTGTCTTGCATTTCTTGTTCTGTCCGGCCTCGAGTTTATTACGAGACGTAAAAGGACAACGAGGCTGCGTCTCGTGAAGTGTAAGGATTACTAGATGGAACGTGTCAATAGCCGTAAGGATGACCCTGCAGCCGCGTCTCATGGGTGATCACCATTTGGAGACATCGCTGTCAAATCGTCGCCGTGCTCTTCACTATGCCCTCGCAAACGGCTGAGGACAGATCTGCAGAGCGTGGATCCTCTGGTAGGCACGATCGAGTGGGCAAGGATTCTAGGCGGAGACAACTCTTGCTGAAGGATGTGGCATACGTACTTGGGGTTGTGCAACAATACTTGTAGGGCTAACAGGTAAGCGTCACGTAATGATATTTCTCCGGCCGCCTTGTGAGAAGGGATAAATATTCTCATAATGCATAGTTCTGGTACCCATCTCAGGCTATGCATTATGCATTGTGAGATCTGATTTTGGCCGAGGCAGGTCTGTTTTGTCCTACTAAAGCTTATGCACTATGAGATATTATGTGTTATGAGGCTATGCATTATGAGAATGTTGAGTATATCAAACGTATGAGACGACACGAGGAATCCTTGTCCTCCAAAATAAAACGGGCTCAACCGGGAATTGAACCCGGGACCACTCGCAGACGCTAATGCCCAAAGCGAGTATCATACGACTAGACCATTGAGCCGATAACACAAAGGCAGAAATGATAGGCTGATATTGCAGGGAATGACTTCTGTTTGCATGTGCTCATGCAATGTGTGTTTCGTGTGTTATTTCCAGCAGTAGCTAAATTTTTCGCTCTTGGCTCTTTTTGAAGGAAAATCGACAACAACGGTGCGACACCCGCGTGCGCAGTGCGCTTGTCTGGGGCAAGAACAGCCCGACAGGGCAATTGCTCAAGGTAAATACAAGGGGGTGGGGCTACGTTATATATCTACCAACCCTACAGCTGCGCTCGCAATTCCGATGGCAGCTCAATTCCAAGGTCCAACACTTTTTGGTCACCCAAAAACTCCAGTACTTTGTTGGTCTAACTGCACGCTTTCCACTTTGAGCAGATAGGTTATAATCCACTTGGAAGGTGGAGTAGAGCGGCAACGCGGCTGCAGGTAAAAAGACCACTAATGTCTTGACTCTTGCTAGTAGCTTTAAAAGGACTGCACCTCGCTTTAAGGCAAAGAATCGTGGCAGACCTATAGTTATGAACCGTACCGCTAGGCGACGCCGGCCAATATTTGTGCAATTACCCACTATCCGACGTTAAATTGGCCGTAGCACAAGATGTTCGTAGTGGTGCTCTCCAAGGAACATAAAATACATTCTTGAGATGAATTCCAAGATTTTTGTCTCTTCTAAATTATGATTAAAGGTGCGGCATCTAAATGAAAATCGCTTCGGTGGGTCGTACATAGATACCTGTGTCTTGATATCGCGATGCTTGCACCAGGTCGTCGGGAACTAAATCGAAAATAAGTTCAATGATAGAGAATCGAATTGTCCTACTACAAACGGCAAGTAACATGATTCCGAGTATATCATGCGGAGGCAGCCAGCAGCAGAAATATCAAACAAGCACGCTGCACCCTCTACACATGCAACAGCAAGACGTGCGGACTTGCTACGTGTACACAAAAACCAACAGGCTACAGCGAGGGAAGGCGAATCGATGTACCAAACTCCAAATGATATTAAAGAAAACGAGTCCTAGGAATGATCTGCGAGATGTGGGATTACTGCTTGAACGGAACATGTTCTAGCCCATACTGGAAGGCTGAGGTATCAACCTGGTGTGGTTTTCCGTCATACACGAGCGGCTGGATTGCTTCACGTGTCGAGATGCAGGAGGACTCATCGTACGCGAGTGCATAGCCCGAGAGGCAGCGGCTCACGACGCATGAGCCGGCGCGGCAGGTGACGTCTGCGACGCCAGGGAGAGAAGTACAATCGGTGCCCATGGAACCGAAAGGCGTCAAGGGAATATAGCATCCGCCGCCTGAAGGACCAATGTGTCAAAAGATGTCCTTAACGTGCAGAAAGAGCACACTCACAGCTCTCCAGGTCTCTGTTGGTGTTGACGCACTCCCATGCCCTTGCGCCACCGCCAAAGACGCCACAGGCCATCCAGCCCGCGCCTTTCTCCTCGCAGTCGCCGTTGCCTAGCCAGCGCTTGTCGTTGCGTGGCTTGTGACTGGGGCAGGACATAAAATGGCCGCAGACACCGTTGCAGACGATATTTGGCGCCTTGCATTCGCAGGTTGTCGGCTCCCAGGGAGGGGAAGGGATGAACCCGTGTTCGCAGGTGAAGCCGCAAGGATTCTCGGCATCGCAGACGGGCGAGCTGTGGTCGGGGTAGTTGCAGCGGGCCTTTCCAGGAGCGACATCAATCTGTGAATGAATATGACATAGTCAGCTTATGATAGGGCGGGGGCATGTATACTAAGGCCTTACCATGGCTTTCAGCTTCGCGGCAACGACACTTTTGCCGGCTAGCGTAACTGCTGTCATTGCAAGAGCATTGGTCTCCAGGAAGAGCGGGACGGCAGACAGACACAAGCAGACATCTAGTGAAATGGGAAATGGGCGTCAGTCCGAGAGTATCGGGGACGACAAAAACAATTACCAAGTACCCCGACGACGATGGGCGGCTTGCCATCGACGGGTCCAGGGACAGTGAGAGGAGCATCTACGGATGCACAGACATCTACACCGGAACGCACGCCATGGACAAGGCCGCGGGCTGCGGTCGCGAGGACGCTGATCACAGACAAGCTACGAAGGAACCGCATCCTTTTATTCAGATAGCCAACACGAATATTTGTCAGTTATTGAATATCAGAAATTCGGAGTGCCGAGGATGGTGCAGGACAAAGAACAAGTGCAAACTTGACTCTTGCGCGAGGCCCCAGACCAAACCGACATCGTCAGCTTTTATCCAGGGATGCCTCACAGAAGGATAGGAATAAGGGGTCCGGACGTGCCTGGCTGCCGCCATGTGTTGGGATGGAATAATCACGATATATCAAGATAACGCGGCAACCTCTTTCATACAAAGGACTGTAGAGCGGTGATTAGTCTAGACATACCGGGACGTTTCGGCTGTTCGTTTTCATAGATCAGATGTCTAGCAGATATGAGCCATAAATAAGCTGTGGATCTGTCAAATACAGCTACTGTCGAAAGAACTACCGCGGGGCAGAGAAGAGGAACGATTAGCAGCGAGGCGGGTCGTGAGGCATGCTGTGTTTGTTACCCCCGAAGCTGAAGAAACGTAGAATATCGATCGTGGCGGTCCCCAGATTCCGGATCCGACGGTGCTGGTGGACGAAAAGCGGATCTTTGCACACCGTGACAGCTTCGAAAGCACATCACCTCCCAGTGATCCCCTTGGATGTTCCCGGCACGGCCAGTGTCACCGAAATTCAACGTAATTAGGGAATTACGTAAATCGTGCTGGCGATAAAACAAGTGGTAATGCCGGTGACCATCACTTGGCTGGTTGGGTAGTCATAGTATCCATGTAATTTCGCGACTTGGACGGAAATCCCATCCTCAATCCCCAGATCAGCAATACAGTACGGGGCACCGAGTTGAAAACAGCGCTCATAGCCCACATGATCGAAAAACATGCTGACACACTTTTCATTTACTTTCCAATTCGAGCCGTTTCCGGCAGTCATTTTACAATCATCAAGATCAAGCTGAGAGATATAGCAGAACATGACGTCCCGACAAGACAGCGCAACCGATGTTCCCCATTCCCGGTCTTGATATGGAGCCACGAGTACTTCGTTGAACTGCAAGGTCATTTATTCTGCCATGTACATGCGATAGCTGCGGTATGTCCGTGGTGCGTTGCTATTTCGAGTTTCCGCATGCGTCGGAATAGATTCGGCTTCCATGATTGAAGTCGACAGATCGCTGGTGTGAAGGCACAAGGTGTGTCCAGACGCGAAGCACCTGACTCAGAGTTCAGCCTGTTTTGAGCTTTCAAGTCAGCACGTTCTCGAGCAATGCCCGCGTCTCACTCGCGGACTCTGTAAGGCTAGACGCTTCCTCGAGATTATCCGATTATTCCAGTAGCCTACTGGGGTACATGTTATTCTTATATGCTAGGCAGACCCTGCTTGACCGGGCCGCCAACGACTCCATCTGTTCGATTTTCTCGATAGGAACACTCCAGGTTTATTGCCGTTCTTTTCCTCCAGGCCTTTGCAGGTTACGTCAAGCGGAGAAACTGTTTTTTTTTTGTCTCTCGTAAAACTGATGCAGGTGTTTTCAACGTGTTCAGTCAGCCTGCGAGGAATGTGGACCTAGTATTGACCCTTGTTATCTGTTTCAGCATTATGGGCGAAACATTGCTACGCCGCTGTTGCTCAGGCTTTCTTAATCTCTATTTGCGCATCCTCAGAGAGGTCGTCATGGTATCCAACAGGATGTAGACCGCAGCGCTCCTCTCGGGGCAGGTTAAGGGGACTTATTTCATTCAAGGATGTTTAATGTGATATTACCGAGTCAAAGCAAACACGGACGCAGATAATTTTAGGTGAATGGGCGGTAGCGAAGAGTCGCATGAAAGAACGGTATGACAGGAAATGGAGATGGGGAATATTATAGTATGGTATGGCATGGTATGGTATGGTATGATCAAGTACATAGATCAAGGACGCAGAGGTATGAAAAACTAGACAGGGAGGAAAGACAATGTGCGTTCAGAGTCCCCTTTGAGGACGAACATCTAGTCAGCGGAGTGCGGACACCTTTAATACAAGTCCCAGTACCAGGACTCCTTTTGGTGGCCAGCTTGGAAACGCGGCTCATAGTTTCTGTAAATGATCTCCCCATCGTCAGAATCAGTAACGATGGACATCGCGTCCAATTCTTCTTCCATATGATCGTATCTTTTCGAGCTGGAAATGTACTTCTCACGCGAAAGGAATGGTTCCGTAGCGCGAACTTCTGTGACAGTGCGATTGGTTGCAGCCGCGACAACCGCTGCCTCGTCATTCACGCGCTGGAGAGCCCGTTGCTTTCGGGCAAGCCTCTCCTGGTTCTTGTTGTTCCTTCGTCGCAATAAGTACTCGAAGAGCAACTCGTCAACTTCCTCGTCGCTGACTAAGGGCGGCATGTCTTGTCTGCCTTGCATCTGGAAGGCCGCCGCCCTTCTCCTGACCTCTTCCTCTTTGATCGCTAGATACGTCCAGCGCGATTTCGCCCACTCTCGCCTGGAGGCCTCCCCCGCCATGCGATAATTAAAGTACGACCTGCGTCCAACATTCGCTTCGTTGCGAATTTCCTGGGAATGGCTTCCGGACTCGTCTTCTTCGTCTTCCTCTGTGCTAACGCTGCCATCACCGTCGTCGCTTAGGTCATGCCAATAGATGTCCAAGAGGATCTTTTTGACCTCGTTCTCATTCTTACAACGCTCATTTGCGAATTCCTTGGCGCTCCGGTTGCTTTTCGGAAGTACGGGGAACAGGGAAGGCAGCGGCCCAGCCTGTGCCGCTGAACCTGGTTCACGCTGGCTGAGACTGGACCACAGACAGACTAGTGGACGTATCCTCACCGGAAGTCTCAGGCTCGGGTGACGAATCCAAGGACACGACCCTCACGCGAGGAAGTCGATTCATGGGCGGGGAACCCAAGTTTATAGCTCCCTGGCGAACAAGAGGGATAGGTTGCCAGTTGTGCTCGAGCGAGACAGGTGGGGAGGCGGGCGAGGCGGGCGAGTAAGCGGGCGAGACGGGTATGAAAGGGATCGAGACGAGGGAGGGAGCATTGTAGACTGCCGGTGACGGAGGGGTCCTAGGCTCGATGGAACTTGGCTTCAATTCTAAACCATTGGGAACAGCAAGTTGAGAAGGACCAGGGAGAACAATTTGCGGAGAACGAGGGGTGCGGGTAGATTTAATGTCAAGTGAAGCAGCTCGCCGAGGTCGTTTTGGGTTACGAGTCGAGCTGACGGAACCATCGTCAACTGGATAGTCTGGAGAGGGGGATCGATTACGCTTGACGGGGGCTTTTCCCTTGCCTTTGTCAATACGGTGGGAGGGACCTGGAGAAGGTGCCTCAAAATTCTGGCTTGCCATCCTAGCGACACGGGTCTTCCCTTTGGACTCGTCTGTGCTCTGCTCTTTTGAACAATTATCAACCATCCTTGCAGAGTGACTCAGTCGCTTAGAGGAACGTCCACGTTCCGATTCAGTAGACGAAGTCTTGTGACGACGGACAGGAGGGCTACTCATTGTCAAGTCAGCCTGTGTATAACATAGATAATAGAGATTACGAACTATGATACTGCCTGCACCACGTCGAGTGATCCTTGGGATGTATCAATACTCTTAAGAATTGATGCAATCGCGGAAGTAGATTTCAACGTGAGCTCAAGACTCATTTTCTCTTCTTGAATGCGGTCGCTGAGCTCCACAAACTGTTTCTTGGCATCTACCAGCCCAAGTTCAGCTTTCTTGATATAACCAAGCAACAACAGGAGGTCATTCTTCATATCTTGGACGGACTTCTGCGTCATTGACGGGTTTCCATCTATGATAGATGACCAATTCTGGGCCCTGATAAGTAGAGCGGCCGATGGTTCTATTGGTAAGGGAACGCTCAATGAACAAAAAGAACTGAGTTCATAGTCCTTCAACTTACCTTCCTCGATGGTTGCAATATAAGATGAGTCATGGTTTTGCGATGACGCTAATGTACGCCACTAAACAACCCGGTTGTGACTTTGAATCCAGACAATCGCTCACCTCTAGACATGTCTGCTATGATCGGTGGCGTTGTTATTGATAGGAGACAGTTGGTTGATAGGAAGTAGTGGTAAATGTTAGCTGTGAGGGGTGCAGTGGTGGTTCAATACAAAAGAGTGGCATGCACCAGACGGACGAAAAACGACTTTATATACGGCCCAGGCGCTTGCTTGCACCTGTTGATTTTGTGTCTGTGGCCGTGTTCGTAGCATGACTGGGTGGACAAGGATGGGGGCCACAGTCCATTCCATGTGAGTCTGCACTATTATTGTTCTTGAAGGCAAAGAACAAGCGCGCCTGACAGGCCAAAGCGCCAGGGACAATTTCCATAAACGGATATTACCGTACGCCGCACGACATGCTTATTGAGATATGCCGAAGCAGCCATTGCTTTGTTCAGTGATCGGCAGATCAAGTTTAGTGTTGCGTGCTACTCGACCATCTCGACGTAGTCAGGGCTAATAGAACAATGAAACGCGACGTTCAGTCGTTACCGTAGGACAAAGCAACACCCGCTTTTTCGTAGTGATTTGATAACCCCGTCCACGTAGGGCGTCGTCGACGTCGTAGGCTTCACAGCGATTTAGCCCAGAAGTGTCCTTCAACTAAGAAATGAAGATAACGGATGACACTGTGACACAATAGCCATGCAATAAATACCCGAAGTAAGAAGCCCGAGGACTCCAACCGCTGGCTCCGCGACAATCCAGAACTTGGTTATTAGTAATGCATAAGAATCGCGTTGAAAGGCAGTTCCTGACTCGTTGCTAGCTTCGAACAGTAAGGTGATACCTAACAGCCATTGGTGAAGCCCAATATTTCATAGGTCCCAGACAGCGCAGCAGTTGGCGTGTCCCGTTGCGAGAAATAGCTTATAGACCGGTTTGCTAGAGAGAAAGCATCGGAGCTCAAGAATGTAATACGTGAGCGGCCAACGTTGTCTTGACATCGATATGTAACGATGACAGAAGGTTGTGATCGATGTGATTAATACCAATAATCGGTGGGTTCCCAAATGATACATATTAATCGTGATGCGATGTCATTTATGGTATACCCAGAAAGAAATATAAGAAATACCACGATCATCTTGAAAAAGTTTCCGCAGCATATATGGCAGAAGAATGATGACGCATAATTTGCTCTGGCGATGCGATGATTGCATCTGCAAGAGGTCTATCGAAACATTTACCAACACGGTATGTTGTAGGCCTGCACAATCAATAAACCAATTACTCACCCAATCTCTGTGCGCATCACTTCATCTAGAATTATGTCCTTTGTTTCACGCCAATCGTGTTCTTCGGCGCGCCAATGTCGCAATTCTTCAATCAACAATTGATGCTCCTCCAACACGAACCTATGTTTTGCCTTCATGACTAGGTAACGCACCATGGACGGGGATCTTCCTAGGATCAAACCAGTAGAAGGGTCCATCGCCTGCGCTAGATGAGCTGGAAGGCCGTCGTCGTCGGTGTCGGCCCCCGGACTTGGAGAACGTCCGACATAGTGCTCTCCTCCATTGGCGGTGTCGTCAGGAGAACCTGGATCGTCATAATCACCAATATGTGAGGTACCGTCATTCTGTCCTTGAGGCTCGACTTTAAATGTGTTGAAAGCCGCCGGATCAGCTGAAGCGTCGCCATCTTCCCGTTTTCGCTTGCGATTCCCTCCGCGGCCAGGAAGAGGAGGGCTGATGTTGTGTTGAAGACGCATATGTTTTGCGAGGGCGTCGGAGCGTGTGAAAGATTTATCGCACTCTACGTGAACCTACTCGTCAAGAATCAATGTGCAAGGCCACATAAGTAAGATATAATTACCGGGGCGCGAACAGATGAACGGTTTCTCCCCGGTATGTGAACGGATATGGGATATCAAAGCAAAGCGGGAAGTCTGTGCAAGGCCGCGTCTGGTACATGTCGCCCATTCACAAGTATAATTTGATTTGTGAACGCCAATGTGCTCTGAAGTGAGTAAATAAGGAAATGGAGTCAGTCCCTGCTTGAAAAGATTCACAGCCAATCAAACGCGCCATTGTGTATATGTTCAATGAGTGTGGGCAGGTGGTTGAAGACGAGCCCACAATCCTCCCATTGACAGGTGACAGTATCTTCAGCATTCCCCTCCAGGGTGAGATCCACGTTGACTGGAGACCCTAGACGAGAGCCAGGTTGGGCGTACTCCGTGTCCTCGGGGTAAACAATAGGTGGCCCATCGTCTGAGGACGAGTTTGTGAAAGATGGTGACGGAGGACCTGTAGTCGGTGATAGGCTGTACGGGCTGCGAACCATACCACGTAACCGGTAGATACAAGTTAAAGAGGCTGGTTGTAAGGAGAATTGCTGCCACTTAGGCCAGTCATTTAAACGCCCTCGTCACAGGCATGATGAGCGGATGTTTGCCTGTGTTTGCAGTTACTCAGTCGGGTAGCTTGAGTTCGCGAATCTGTTCTTTACAGTAATCCTACAACAGACCTTAATGCAGCCGCTTATATGACTTATATCGCATTGTCAATGGCCAAGACATTATTTTCACTTCACTTTCTGGCTTTGTCTCGTTATCTATGTGACACCAGAAACGAGAACAACACCGGCGTTTTCAAAAACTGTTCGAGCTTCGAACCAGGCTCCTCGCCGTGACGCGATTAATTGTCTGCTACTGGTGGTCATGGCAGTACAAATTGGTTCTCACGCCGTTCTCGTATGCTTCGCTACTTAACTATGTTAGACTCATTCAGAGGCAACAACCGTTCACTCCAAACGATGCAGTCACCGCAGTGTAATATTCGGCGGTTGATACTTGTAAATTACGCCTGTTCTGAAGTTGATACATGCACCTTGACGGCTGTAACTGACTATCCTTTGGAAAATAATCCTAGATCTAATTCAAAATGGTTTACAATCATGAATGTTAGACGTCCGAATTGCCATCAATCCGGGTCACAGGTTTGAGTTATTTGTGAATGTTTGTAGAACGTTAGGCAACGGCGCGGTAAAACTGGCACTCTGAGTCCTCTCAAGCAATCGCATTGTCACAAGCGGCAGACTCGACTTCTTCTCAAACGACCGACACGAACATCGAGTCGATTCGATACTCCCACTATCATCCGTATTTTCAGAACGAAATCAACTCTCTTTCAACCCGTCATCACACGAGATGAACTCTCCATTCGCCAATTATCCCGCGCCAGAGCGCACATTCATCCCAGCCAACCCCGGCACTGCTACACCTCGTGGGCGCGGGCGGGGCGGTACGGCTGGTAGCGCAAAGCGCGGGCGAAAACCCCGTGGCGGTGCGCCAGGCCCTGGTGAATCCCCCCATATTCCGTCGATACAGGAGGCGGGGTCCAGCACGAGCCAATCTGCGCTGCAGTGGACCCAGCCTGCGACCTCCAGTGCGTCTGGAAGTGGTGCACGTGTCTCTGGGACGCCGGTGCCGTCACAGCCTCAGCGGTCCCAGAGCACAGAAGGTCAGAATGCTGCGAGTGGAGGCGCTAGTAGTGCGACTGCGACTGGTGTGGTTGTACCAGCGGCACAAGGTCAGAGTACTGCTATGGCTGGGGCACTGGGGCCCGTGGCAAGTGCAGCTGCCCCGGGAGCAGAGGAGGATGGCGAAGGCGAGGACGAGATGCTACCTGCGATGGCCGACGACGACTACTCGGCACAACTATCATGGCAGAGTCAGTCAAAGGATAATCTAAAGTCAGACCCAGTATTTTATCGTTGCTCCGTACTTAACTATCACGTGTGCAGAGTCCTCATGGATAATTTCACGCCTGCACAATATGAGCGGTTCGAAGCATACCGGCGGCATGCGCTGCCAAAGCAGGCTGTACGAAAGGTGCTACCCATAACAATTCGTCTTCTTAGGCGGAGCTAAATGTCTTTTTTTCAGGTAATACAGCAGACACTCGGTCAGCAGGTATCTCAGCCCGTAGCTCAAGTAGTGGCGGGTTTTGCGAAGGTGTTCGTTGGCGAGATGGTCGAGAAGGGTACGTCGTCGTGCTCCTATATCCTGTCTTATCATCCAGCAAACGATTGCTGTTGGCAGCGCGTGGTGTACAAGCCCAACGTGGAGAATCAGGCCCTCTGTCACCGGACCACCTCCGGGAAGCATATCGGAAGTATCAACAGGAGACAGGACGTGTCGGTGCTGCGAGACCTCTGCGAGCGAAACGTCTTTTTGTTCGGTGATGCGAGGTGGTCTATCATTCCCGTATATGGCCACTGGCAGTGACCCGTGCAGTCGCACAAAAGGGTGTTACAGTGAGTCGTACAGCGAGTCGGGAGCCACAACTTGACTACGGTTATCCTTCAAGTTAGGCACGCTTCATGAAGTGCACCCACCGAGGGTTATCATGACGTGCAGTAGGGACACGATTGACTACGAATATATGAGGGTGGTG